>QMFG01000380.1:889-13927 GCA_003314545.1 Ramaria sp. MG151 | reverse complement strand
GACAGGACACTGTGCCTTATAACGAGGATAGCAAACGGTGAGCGAGAACTCGGAGACGAATGAGATGAAAAACGAGTGAGCGGTAGGTACAATCCTAGATTCACCCATGACGTTTGAGGCGGTTCAGCCTCGTCTCCATCCGAAAGGTCCGATGCTAACGCATTGTGATTAGAAGCCCGCCAAATGTCTGGCGACCCTTAGGCAGGGCGTGGTAATGCCAGAAAATTAATGGCTCCTCGCCATTGGCATTTGAACATAGCCCGATGCATGTGTGGCATCAGTTTCACGAGGCCAAGAAAAGCGTTGCGAAGCAAATCCTTCTCTGGTGTGAGAATTGTTTGAGCATAAAAGTGAAATGTGCTATTCCAGATAGATCAAGATCCTTGACAGGCCTGATCGTCTCGTGTGCTTGCAATTGAATACGCTGTCCACACGCCACACTGTGGGCGCGACTGCCCAACAGACCTTGTCGGACTTGTAAAACTAGGTCGTTAGTTGTCCTGATGGCGATGTCCCTGTTCCTATATAGCAACCACATGAGACTTTGGCTGCGAACAAAATTATCCTTAGTGACACTGTCTTATTACAGGGTAGGACCCGTAGGGCTCCCCTGAATCATAAAGACCCTCTTGGCCATTCACATCTTTGCTTCACTACTTGACATGGTCATGATCACGGTCGCGCAGCTGATTCCTCCCACGACTTTCGTGCTTTCGACCCGCTATGTTCAAGGTAAACCAACTTCTGCTGTTCCTCTAGTTTTTAACGGGTCTCATCAACATGTAGTGGCGAGTATGACCCTGATTCTTTATGACCATAGTAAGTCGGACCCATCAATTATGTCTGCTCCCCACAAATCTAAGACATGCAAACAACAGTTTTGACATTCCAGGAAGAGGTCATATCACGAGTTTTTATTTTATGTCTTAGAACGCGAAGCTCATCCCCTCCACAGATAGACCTTGTGTGGGTATGTATATCTCGAACCCAAGGTCATTCTTATTTAAGGTTGTTAATTTATGGTGGAATCCTCCCCGCAGCGTGGAGTACACTCTAGAGCATGGCCACGATTTATATTTCTTCTTGCGCGGTATGGACCACCCGTCGTGCTCATAACTAATTCTTTGGGTAAGTCCGACGGCATATTTATATCACGATAAGCTAAATATAGTGTAAAGGTATCATGGGCATGCATCATTCGCATAGTGTGAGTTCACGTCGATGCACCGTCGTATCCCATCTCACATCCAGTTTTTTCTGAATGTTTGCAGTTGTGAGTCTCATCCCTCTCTGCGACAGTCCGGTCATAACTCCTTTATTTTCAGTTGTATGGCAATAATCTCCTATATCCATTCAGCTTCCTAATAACATTTCTTGCTCCAATTAGGTCGGACTTGGCTTTTCTTCCACGGATGGTCTGGCTTTTGCTTCTTTGCAGCTGTTCAGGGTCAGTTTTATTTTGCTTCGTCTGATCTCAGACCGTTTAGACTCCTCTGGGTAACTAGTTATCTCACAAATGCGCCTCTGGGCAATATATCGGAGCAAACCCCTTCTCTATGCCATGAACGTGCTTATATTCCTAGCACTTCTGGCTATGGGATTGGTCGAGGGTTTGGGGTATCGCAACTTTCAGGGTACGTAGTTCTCTGTGAGTGCTAAATCCAGGATTACAATGATATTGTAGCCACCTCCGCGCCGGCGGAACAATTTCTGCATGTATGGATATGTGGTCCAAGTTCTGCATTACCTCATTATATCTACAGCTTTTGGTCGGTCACGCTTATATTTATATTCCCGTATACCAACATTATTTCTAGGATACCTCCATTAGTCGTGGAGACCATATCTGTCATCCTCGTGATATACAAAGCGATACAGTATTTTCGAGCCGGAGCCCCCAAGGCTTGGTTAGGATCGCGGTTCATGAACTCCATCGTGAGATACAGCGTACTTTACTTCCTCACGTCAGTCCCTGTTGCACTGGTCCCTCCTGTCATGTCTGATTCACCTTTGCATCATAGTGTATTTTCCGTTTATATCGCCAACCTATATATATGGTCAACACAGCGGGTAATGAATATAAACCCCTGATATTTTTGATGGCTGACTTGCATATCCTGATTCTCAGATCTTTGCCTTTGAACTTTTTATTCCGATAACATTTGCATTGCCAAGCGTGGCTGGCAATAGGATGCTCCTCTCCCTACGGGGTGTCTTCTATGAAGATAACGCAGTGCTCCCTGGTAAAGATGACATAGGATTGAAGGTCGTGAACCCAGACAGAGGATTAACCATTGAAACGCATAATCCCTTGAAGGAGTTCGAATCCTTCTTTGGGGAGAACACTTTAGCTAGGGTCTGATCTTTAGCTACACGATTGTATGCTGTATGGCGGGGCTGAGTCTTAAACAATACACTCAGTATAATAATATTGATTATTTGACACTAGTCTGACGTTTTTTGTAGCATTATTACAATGCTTGTGATTCCTCGTCTTCCTGCACCCTGTCGTTGACAATCAAGTCCCCAGTCCAGGCCTCGCTCCTCGCAGTAGAATTGAGTGTCCTTCCAAGATGTCGCAAAGAGTATCAGGATTCTACTTCGCTGAGGGATACTTTAAGTGGTAATTTTTGTCAAATTCTGCGCATTTCTATATTTAAATGGGCTTGTCGCGTGACGTCATGGATCACGTGACCTAGTAAAGAATATCAAATCGTTGACAAACAGATACCTAGTTACGTACAATGTTTGGGATAGATATACAGGATAAAGGTCGATGTTTTTAAAGAAAGCCCTATGATTGTAATATTGAGACAAACGGCATTCGCCGCCAAGCTTCTTTCTCCCAGACAATCTCCTCCACCCCATAGCATCCATCACGGTGTTATTGACATGAATATAAAACAAGTGCTCTTTATATAGAGCCGTTCACGCCGTTCGAAAGCGCTTCGTCCGCCCTTTGGAGATCTCGTTCACTCAGATTCTTCGATTGACCGTTCGTACCCGGAGTTGATGCCCCTGACAAGACGGATCCTGCCCTTGAACGAACCTTCATCACAAGAGGGCTATGGTATTTTTAGCGATTAGGGAACAAAATAACCGTAGAGAAATCACATACAACGGGTAGCCTTCTTCCTCCTCTTCCTTGCTGAAACCTGGCCACCGGCTTCCACGATAGTCGCTTGTTTCCAACCTCTGCATCTATGGAGACATAGCAAAACCCTTCAGCCATATGGCATAAACGACATAAATAGACGTACCTCCTCGGTCAATGTACCCATATCGCCGGGTGTCACAGCCCCAGTCCTGTACTTAGGGCTGCTGGGGATGCTGAACGGCGGCCGCTCCACACCACTTGTGATATCGAAATCATCCCATTCGTTGAAAGCATCTGGATAGGCACGGCGTAGCGCCAATTGGCGCGCCTTTGAATACTCGATGCCAAGATTCTTCCAATCGAGCAGAGGGGAGAGACGTTCGACACGGTTCCGCTGGTTAATCCGCTGTCTTCGCGTTTTTTGACAAAAATTGTACATGTGACCAGTGAGCTTTGAAAACCAGGGTGTTAAGACTACACGCGTATCTTGATATTGCGGCGATTGTAGCACACCTGATTGACAGAGTCCTCGATTGAGTGCATTCGCCTGTCAACGATGTAACAACCTTCATCCTGGATCATGTCAGTCATGAAAACTGAAGCTAGGTAACGTAACGTCGTACTTCCGGGTGCTCTATTAAGTCCTGCATAAAAGATCCGAAACCGGAGAGATTGGTGGTAATTGACGGAATGCCCATCTACCACGCTTATTAGACAGTGCCTCAACGGCAACATGATACAACTGATGCTCACCACCGTGCACTCGGCTGGCGTGTAACCCCATGGTTCATAATAACTGGGAAAAACACCCAGATGGCAGCCTCGCACAAATTCCTCATAATCGAGGCCCAGTATTGGGTTGTTAGAATTGAGAAAGTCGGGATGGAATACGACTTTGACGCGATCATGGGCATCGTTGAAAAGTCTTACGCGTCGTATCTGGTTTAATATCGGGTCATTAGAATCGTCCACCATATTATGAGTGGTGACAGGTGGAAGCGAGTTGCGCTTGAGTGCAAAGATTCGTCGTTTGAGTAAGATCTTATCTTCATCTGATAGCAAATCTTCCATAGCAAGTGTTTCGCTACCGAAATCACTGACAAAATTGAAGTGAGAAATGCACAGAAATAACCTAAAACTCAATCTACTTACCCGGTATACCGTGCTGAGCGCTCGAATATTCGTTGGCCTATACGGTTCTGAATCTCGGTCACAGTATCGCGAAG
Source organism: Ramaria sp. MG151 (assembly GCA_003314545.1). Lineage (NCBI taxonomy): Eukaryota > Fungi > Basidiomycota > Agaricomycetes > Gomphales > Gomphaceae > Ramaria > Ramaria sp. MG151. The sequence goes on along the minus strand of QMFG01000380.1, from coordinate 9,604 downwards.
CTGCTTTGTTACGGCCTGACCCTTGAGCGCTTCAATAGTATACGAGTTTGTCGCAGCAGGCATGATGATGAAAGCAACAACTGTGAGTTTAGAGCCAGCTTTTTGGAGACGATAGTTGAGTCGTGCCAAACTTTCAATAAACATATCAACACCCTTATTCCGGTATTCGTACCTCCCCGCGGTAAACATGTAGAGCGTATTGTCAAGGTCAAAATCATAGTGCCCGTAAAAATGTCCGCGCACGAAGTCGTTGATCTTTGCCTTTGAAATTGCGTGCAGGTTTTGGAACTCGTGCATCGCCTGGAATTTGACAACATTGAGTCCGTTGGGGAGGACGCCATCCGGCTTGCGCTTCAGGAGATGTTCGCTTTCATATGCGGTGATGTGCGACACAGTCGTGAAAACGTCGGCACAATGGGCTGCGGACCTCTCGATGCAGTATCTGTCTCAGGTTAACACATATAGTCGTGTAAGCGGCGAACCCCTACCTGTGGTAGATGCCGCGCTTTCCCGCCTCGTGATCAACATCGAAGTACTGCAGGTTGTTGTAAAAATCAACAGAGCCTGCACAGAGGTAGCGGCCGAGCAGAGTTGCGTGGGTAGTGAAGACGGTGGTGACATCTAAATGCCGCTTCCGACATAGTGGGATAGCGAGACCTGCCTGCCACTCATGGAAGTGTGCAACGACAGAGCGTGTTAACTGCCGTGCCACGTACTTTTCGAAGCAACCGTGTCCTCTCAGAACAAGCAAGATATATTTAAAGTATAAAAGGAAGGTGCCGCACCTCTCCAAGAAACCATGCAACGAGATATCCAAAAATTATTGTCTCGTTTGTTTCGTGATCATTTGGCGGTGTGGGGATGCCTGCAAGGTTCCAAAGATCGCCCTTCCACTCGTCGAGACGACTATACATGCTGCCGGTGTCGAAAAGCAGGACCTTGGGAGCACCTTCGATAAGCCAACGCCCATAAAGGCACTTGACACCTCGTTCTCTCATTGCGACGAGTACTTCTTCAACTGTCGGATCCGTCGGGTCTTGTGCTTCGACCTCCATTGGAGCAGTTTTGTAGGAAAGCGGTCCTATCAGACAGTACCGGTCACCATATTCCGATACTGTTACAGGCACTTTGGTCTTGATGACAGTATAAATACCGCCAACTGCAGAAAGTACATTAGAAGTCGGGTGTCCACGAGAACTCACAAACCTTTGTTTGCTACCTCCCATGCGCACTCAAATAATACGGGCTCCTTTACATCGCGCTTCGGTACAAGGACTTCAGACATGCTTCACGGCTAAGAGAACAAGCTCGTTGATTCGTGTCGATTTCGCGGCCGCCGGTAATAATATAGAAAGAAGGACTAAGTGGAGCTGGAAGATTGGAGCTTAGACTTATGACGCAGATGGGACTCCGACTTGCCGCTGAGCCAAATTTCGGCTGCTTCAGCTCCCTCTCCCAACACCACCGATATCCGCTTCATACCAGTTTTGCAAGTCGTGATTGTCTGTTACGTATAAATGGTGTCGAAGCTGTGCTTAAGCGGCCTATCTTGATATGAATTGTGACAGCGCTACTTCGCCTGGTTAGCCAAGTATATCCAAGCGAAATAGCGTTGTGGATTACAGTAAGGCTCGATGAAACCATTAACTACTGCATCTTTCTTTAACACCGTTAATTTCAATGCTTGCAACAGCCAGCTCAGTCGTGTGCATACGTCATGGTTAATGATGATCTCAGTACCCTTGACTCTTCTTGAACGCTACAAGGTTGTCCCCTACCCATCTGAGCTGATAAAGATACGCCACGAGCACAGCTTACCTCATATGGAATTAAGGCTTATCAGCAAGCATTAGCGGAAATTAACTGGCGAGGCCGGCAATTAGGACTGCAGTGATAGCTGAGGAAACCAGGTTGATCTCCGAAGAAAGCTTAGTGTATTTACCTCAAAAGGAAAGGTGTCATTGCATACCTGGCCATTGGTCAGAAGGTTCCACCCACTGACTATTGTAACTTCATCCTCTGGCGTAGCGACGGTGTCGTCCTGGAGAATCTTTTTCGATCTCTTGGAGTAGCGTGTCCGCTGAATCGTCGCACCCATGAAAGAATCCAGCTGATGTAGAGGATTAGCTAATCTTGTAAAAGCTCGGGGCACATACCAAGGATCCAAGGCCTCCGCCTACGAAACCCCAGCCGCACAGGTCGCCCAGCAGATTTAGGGGTTGCGCACGGCACGCTGAGCTTTGTATGAGCAATGTTACCGCGAAGGATAAACCGATGACGGCTCCTCCTCCAAAGGAGACTGCAGTCCCAACGAGAGACATAGCACCATTCGTTCCTGGAGGAACAGGTTTCAATCTTGTTATGAGGATCGGCCGCGTGGGGGACAAAATCCCCAACTCAGAAGCAAGTGTATCCCCAAGGCAACAAGCAAAGTGTCTGGAAGAATTATAGTTGAGCCTCCACTAACTTAGGATCACGAAAAAAAGGGGGGACAAACCCGACAGCCACCATGATCAAGAACCTCGAATAAGGAACGGAGAAGGAAATAGGGCATTGCTGATCAATGTTCAAAGGACTTCCCCTCGAGACAATATCTTGTGGTAACACTCTGGACCAGAACGAATGTGGGACGAATAAAGCTGACCATAGTACAGACGCTATCAGGGCCGCAAAGGTATTGGAGATGACCTGGCAGTAGAGACTTGTTAGAAAAAGACAGCCGAGCACTCAAAGGTATAGAACCCTGCCTGCCATCCGTTTCGATACCCTTCAGATTCATGCCCAGCCTCCAACTGATTTTTAAGCGTCTTTCCCACTTTTGTTGCGCGAGAGCCAAGCAAATAAAATACAAGGCAGCTTACGCCAAATACGCGCAGAGGAACCGCCAGCATAGTGGAGGCAACTACCATTGCACAAATCGCTCCTGAGGGTGACAAGCTGCGTCGCCTCAATCCATGCACAGAGAAAAGGACAGACAACCCCAGCGATATGATGGGAAATTCACTGACGTCTAAAGAGAGTTGAGATTTATTGTCCATGGTCACTTAGCATAGGCGCGGAAAGTCACGCATGACATGCATGCCGCCGTGACACGTGTTTCCCGCCTTTTCTCTTGCAATTCCCTGGACTTGTATCTCTCTGACACGAATGAGGAGCACTACAATAGACGCATATTGACAGACGCGAGAAACTGCCCAAGATTAAATATTCATCCCTGAACTCCTCATTCGACCCCATGTGGCACAGCACAGGCCTTGAGATAGCGATTGCTAAAAGTTACCAGAGCTGCATCGAAGTCGGGCGGTCAATGCACATGCAGTTGGGCCAGATACGCGCACGCGAGAAAGGAGAACACCCTCGTGTTCTTCGGAGGCGCTCGGGGTAGGGAGATGGATCTCGAGGCCGGTGGTAATCCTGAAGGAGTATAAAGTTTCATAAATATCTCGGGGATTAGGTTCGTGTACTATATGAAGGGATGGACGTTGTATATCAATCTTGCCCAAGTGCTTAAGTTACCACAGTTCCACGGAAGTACATTAATTTCATCAACCTTTGACCGGTATGACTTGTTGGTTTTTGAATCCATTTGCACTTATTGGGAAGCATACCTGTATTTAGATATGTACTCTGAAGGCAGCTATTACAGAACGAAGTATGCAGTCCGTTGCACTGGACAACAGAAGCACGTGCTCCCTGCATTAAGAGACACAAAGACGAATAGCTTGCTCGGTTAGCAGAACGTCACAAAAGGTAATGTTGTGTCTGGGAAGGGGCCCGATAGCCTCCAGATACGTGTTTAGGGAAGAAGGATCTTTGGGAAGTGTAGTATCGAGCAAATGGCAGCCAACCGGATAGGCCGGACAGGCAGTAATGAGGTGATAGACGGTTTCCCCTTTCTCGTGGCAGGTCGGGCATAGCGGAGAGGTTGCTCCTCCGGTGAAAATGAGATTGAGTTTTCTGAAACGTGGGGATGGAGCGGAAGGGTTGATATATTGCATAGCTCATTGACAACTTCTTAACCTCGGAGCCAGTTGTTTCCGCGGGTTTATGTAGTCAAGGTTCTCTCTGTAATAGGATCTCCTTATTAATGTCATAGTACAATGGACTCACCAGTTCATACTGCCAACTGCTCCAGTATCGACGTTTTTACTTCATAACAGGGCAGACACACCTGCCAAATGTGCTATCTGTTTGATACTAAGCTTTAGATTTCCATCGGAAGCGTTTGACCGTGCTAGTCCGATAGACCGGTAGATCTTGTGTCTTAAACAAGCATCCTCCGAGGTATCCGATAGGTTGGATATTTTTGAGAAAGAGGGAGTGTTATCGAGTAGATGATTGGAAGTAACCATCACCCAAGGGTTGTGGAAGCAGAGCTGCTGCATCTCCAAATATTAACATTCGCTTGTTCAAGTGGCTGGGGACCATCTTCAAATAAGCGACAAAGGCTCGCGATCAGCATCAAATAAACTTCCAGGAAGTCTAAGCTTAGGACTAGCAAGAAGAACTGTTGATGTGTCGAACCCTAAGTGATGCAGAATAAGCGAGGCGGCTCCTTGCCTGTCGTTAGCGCACAGAGTCAACGATACTGTACAAAATGTGCTGTTATTAGACCCTGTCAATGGACATGGGAACAACTGGTTGGGTGTCTCGAGCGCTAGGAGCGAGGGAAGAAAAAGCTGCGGAGTCTTTTGCGAAGCCCAGTATCGCACTCCACAAGGTCGTATAACCAGAATGACCTATCAGTCCATGTGTCTGTGTCTGTGGCGTTATGAGCGAGGGAAGAAAAGGCTCCCAAAATTACGTCAATCTCCCTGCGAAGCCCAGTAGCACATTTCAGAAGGTATCAGTTCATATATGACTATGATGTCTGATAGTGCGAATAATTTCATACTTTATCTGAACAGAGTTCAAGGAAGCGAAGACAGTCGCCTTAGCCGTGCATATGAATGTACATTCTAGGCAGAGGGAGAACGATTTTGAAGGTGAGGGACATCGCCTGTTTTGAGCCTTTCTACTCTGGATCCTATTCGGAATAAAAAAAATCAGGTTTGTAAAATTTGAAGAGAGAAATAGACATCGTCCCCCATGTAGTCGTAATGATTTTGGGAGGTCTTGTTCGTTACGCAGCGTGTATGTCACATCGCGCGTTACGCGTCTGGTTCTTGACTGTCATCTTGGATGTGGCTCATAACTGGTCCCTTCGATTCCGAACAGCTAGGCGACGAAACTTCAGAGAGTAAGAAGCTTCTATAGCATCAAATTGTTTCTCATCATCTCTAACAGAAGCTAAACTCCTGAAGCCCAATCACGCGTATGGCGTTGGACGCCACAAGGGTAGCGCGCTGACCATTAACAATAAGAAAGTATCTCGCCACAACGGGGAATTCATTGTTGGCGAGCACTCAGAGGATGAAGCCGTATGTCGTTTCAACCATAAGCCATAGTTCTTCAGTCAGAGGACCATGTCTGTAGTCAAATACAGCCTTCATACCAACGCTTTCCTTGCGGAACACCAAAACGACTGCCATGAAAGTCTCTCGAGGTAGCAATGTCTTTATTGTCAACCCTGAATCCACGTACGAGCTCGAGTCCGGTGACGTTATCAGACTCGCAGGCAACGTTAATGCCACGTATGTTCTTGTAAGAGACTGCATCCATTCTAGTCGTGCTTAATGAAAAAGATAGTGTGACATGGGATTCCAAAATCTGCTACTACACTCCCGAAGGTGACGCACCTGTCTTCGATCTTGCGAGTTGTGCCGCCATTGGTGTAAAGCTCGTCACAAAGCATTCTCGGGATGTGACACACCACATCACCGCCCGCATCACAACACCCCTTCATTCATCTATGCTGCTTACTCTTCTCAACCCGGCTTCTCTAGTCACTCCTCAGTGGCTCGCAGAGCTCGTTCGTCGAGGGCAGGATGTTGATGGCCTCGAGAAGACTTGCGACTTACCACCAGAAAGGAGCTACTGTCCTTTGATTGACCCTACAGTTACAGAGAAATATCCAAGTATGGCTAAGATGACTTCCTGGAATCCTAAAATGAACAGAAAGGGTCTATTTGGTGGTGTGAGATTCATATTCGCTCTCATAGGCAATGGGATGGGGAGCCCCACCAAGGCAATGTCGGACATTGTTATTCGTGGTGGAGCTGATCGGCAGCTGATAAACGTGGAGCGGGAAGCAGATGAACAAGACAGAGGGGCTTCTGGGACTTGGGGAACGGTTTTAAAGAAGAGAAAGGTAGTTCTTAAAGAAGGGATGCGTAGTGCGCTTGTCCTGGTAGGTGATGAGGAAACCATGATGGCAAAGGGTGTTCCTAAGGATATCAAAAGTGCATGGGAAAACATGGTAGAGAAAGCGAGGAGGTAAGCGTTGCTGCTGTATGATTTATAAGTGACTTACCAGCACGGTAGTGTTAACATGCGTGTTATTAATCCTTCCCTGGTCGCTGAAGCCATCTTCAAGGCCGATGTTTCACTTGTAGATTGTGTCAGTGACGGAGACACTGACGCCGATGCTGCGGGAGGGTCTGGTAGTAGGTTTTTTTTACGCGCATCATCATGGCCCATCCATTGATGAGTTGCAGAGCCGCGGTCTTTACCCGAGTGCATACCATCCACCCTCCCAGAGGAAGCATCTCAATCATCAGGAACGGAAGCTGTTCAACATGCCCGTCCGTCTGACTTAGACAATGCGGCCCAAGCAGCTCCACAGGCGCCCCAGGCACCTGTCGCCGGTCCCTCGAGAAGACTCATCCGTCGAGCCGCATCACAGACCCCCGTTCCAGAGCTGGCTCCTCCCATTGCACAAATGGCAGTCGAAGATGATTCCCAGATTGCTCCTAAAAGGGTCTGTCAACTTGTCTGATATGCATTCTGAACAGCTCTTTGATGCCCTTCAACGTGTACAGTTAAAACGACGCGCAAATGCTGGAGGACTCGTCAATCAGTTTCTTGGCCTGGATGATACAACTGTATTGGAAGAGTCACAACTGTCCCAGGAGCCGGCGGCTCGACTAGACGTTGTAGTAAGCCATGCTCCCTTATTACATTTCGACGCCCACATTACGACCTTGTCTTCTCACTCGTTTCACATACGCAGCCTCCAACACCTGCTCGTCCCGGCCGACTAAAACGACGTGCTGGCACTGCGGCAGCAAGCCAGCTTATACCTGAGCTTCAGCCATTCATGGAGACTAGAGAGGAGCCGGCTCTCAAGAAGTTCAAAGCTCTGTTTGAAGAGAGCGGTCAAGGGATATCGAGCCAGATTGAAGATGTAGACCTATCTGCAGGGGGCGACGTTGGTGTTGCTGACTCCCAGCTACCCGTCGTCGTAGAGGAAGAGGAGGCTCAGGCTCCGGACCAGGCAAAAAAGAGAAAGGCGAGTACTATGGAAGAAGAGGAGGTAGAATCAAGTGGTGATATAGAGATGCTGGATGCAGAGGGTCCTCCGATGGCCAAAAAGCGTGCCGTTGAGGCCGTGAACGCTGTTGAACGGTCACAAAAACCGGTGTCACAGGCAACCACCATGGACTCTACTTCCCGCACCACTACCGTCATCAAAGGCGGCGCGAAGGGCACGAAAAGAGGCGCCGTTCCTGGAAAACCAGATACTGACCCCTCCTTTTTGCTCGCCATTGCCTCCAGCAAACGCGGCAAGAGACTTGAGGATGACTTCGACCGCGAATTTAACCAACTTCGTATAGCCAAGCCTGTCGCTGATACCGCTGGTACCAATGCATCTAATGTTGTAGCATCGGGTCGAGAGTGGGATAAGCTGGATGGTTTTGAGGATGTAGGCATTAGGGGGAACTTTATGCAAATCGTGGAGTTGAAGGTGTGGAAGGACACTGAGCGGCAGCCAGAAAGGAATACGAGAAGAGAGTCGGGACTAGGCGCGAGGTTGGACTGGGATGGGAGAGAGGACTTTAAAAGGTTTAGAAGAGTGAGTGCCATAGCTATTCCGTTTATCTGAAATGTTGAACGAGTTGGCGAAAAGAAAGTCGATCGTGGTTCAAGAGAAGTTGTGAAATTGGTTTTGAGTGGACAACATGACTATGAACCCGATGCACGTGAGTTTCCAAGCTTCTTGTTCGTTTCGCCGGCGACTCTTTCACTGATGATAGTTTGCCTTGCAGCTCAATTTGACTACAGAGGAAACAACAAGAAGTCCCGTCACTTTGATGATATCTCGCAATCGGAGTCACAGAACCAATCGCAATCTCACCCAATGTTTACTCAGAGTCTATCTGGTCCTAGAAGTAGAGCCAAGTCACGACCGAAGGTGAAGGCGACGCCGAAAGTACTCTATGAGGTGCTAGAGGACGACGACGACGACGAGGCAGAAGCGGAAGCAGAACTTGGCGGGCTTGGGACCCAACCCCAAGGCAGAAGCCAAGGTTCTAGTAGAGGCAAAGCATCTCAATCTTCCAAGAAAAAGCAGCCACTCTTTGACCTATCCTCAGAGGAGGAAGATTTGCCGCCCAAGATCAACTATGAAACCCTTGATAATGATTCCCCGGACTTTACTCTTAGTTCTTCTAAGGGCACTACTCAGGCCCAGGACACGAAGCGGAAGACCCGGGGGACGAAGCGGAAAGTTACACTGGAAGAAGAAAGTGACTCCGATCAAGGATTAACATTTGGGGGATTCTCGAAAAAGGCGAAGAGGAAGTGATTTGGATTTATAATTACAATTGACTTGAG
>QMFG01000377.1:0-39675 GCA_003314545.1 Ramaria sp. MG151 | reverse complement strand
AATAAAGAAAAAGATTAATGGACCCATAATAACTCTTGAAACATGTTTCCGAATCGCATGGCTCCTCAGGTAGCACTAACCATCCCTAAATCCTTCGGAGGGTAATCCTGAGGGTCTAGAACATTCATACCATAGAACATAATGATATAGAATGTCATCGCAAGCTTTGAGTGAATATGAACAACTCAATCCATAGTTTCATGGTGAAAGATGGGGATAGTGATGGGGATAGTCCAGGTGCTTCTTTTCTAAAAAAAGAATGTGATGGGACCTGACCACTGATTGTTTCACCAGGATTGTTTCAATAGATGACGTATTTGAGGCGAAGTGATAGGCAAAGAGTTGTGGGATGAAAGTGATAGAAGTGTGGGGATGATGCTTCGGGCTTCGGATGAAATGCTTCGGAAGTATCACTTTGGAACGAAGATAGTGTGAAATGAATGTCCAGACTGTGATCGTGACACCTTGGTGATGAGGACTTTGTTGCTGACTTCATGGTCTTTGAGTTGCTCTGATCTGTTGATATTATAAGCATAAGGTCAATTCTTCATTAATCATAGTACAAACATTTAGTAGTTAGTATTACCAGTGAGCGCATTGGGGGAGGGCAGAGATGCCTGGGCAAGATATGGTAATGGGGCGCTGTGTGCTAATTCTCCTCAGTGTCTGCTAACACTGAGGAGGTAAGAAGATCACTTTATTTAGTGTCTGTTAACACTGAGGAGATTAATTTGTTATATAGCTGCGTCATACCTCCAGATTTGCAACATGATCACCTTGTCAGTTCTGTCCCCCATACCTCTGATGTTGTTCATCTTCCCCTGGCTTCATCCTTATTGGCTTCCTACTCATCATTGACCTTTTCCTCCATTGTTGGGAGGTCTAGGACAGCTGGTTCACTTCCATTGCTTTGATAGCTTTTACCCTCCATGAAAATCACATTCTGTGATCTGTGCCTTTTCTTGTTGACATTGACAACTACATAGATAGATTCTCCTTTGAAGCCTATCAGCTGACATTCTCTTGCCTTGTCATCTAATTTGGACTGAGTTTCATCAGGGATTTTAATGAAGCACTTTAAGCTGAATACTTGAAGGTGTCCTATGGATGGTATGATGCAAAAGACTTTTTCATATGGAGTGATGTTATTAGGGAGGATGCTTGATGGGCATCTGTTACGTATGTAAACATGAGTTGAGATTGCCTCACCCCAAAGATCCTTTCCTAGATCTGAATCTTTCAGCATATTTCTCACACCCGCTATAAGAGTTCTGTTTCATCTTTCAGCATGTCCATTTAGCTTGGGGTTGTAAGCAACTGAGGTGGTTATTGAGATACCTCTTGCTCAGCAATGACTGTGCAATTCCCCATTTTGAACTTGCCTCCATTGTCTGTTTTCAAGGTATGGATTCACCTCTGAAACTTGGTTTCTGTTACTTTATCCAGATCAATGATTGCTTTGGCCACTTCATCCTTATATTTCAGGTTGAATATGAATCCAAATCCAGAACAGTCATCATTGGCTACTGGACTGAATTTGGCATGTGTTGACCTAGCTTTGGGGTTCATCAGACCAATCAGATCAGCATGTAGTGTCCCAAACAAGTGAGTGACTCATTCTTTGTAGTTTTCAAAGGGCTTTTCATCCATTTTTCCAAGTATGCAGTCTTCACAGATTCCTTTCAATTGTACATCTGTGATGTCCATCCCTTTCACATCATTGGAGTTGACTAGTCTTTTGAGCATTGTGTCACCAAGGTAGCCTAGCCATCAGTGCCAGGTGGATACATCAGTGGCTGATGTGTCTCTTTGGACTGCGGGCATGACATTTTCTTGTAGAGGTATGATCTTCGTTTTCACCTCATACAACTCTTTGCCTAGTGATGCTTTGGTATAGACTTCATTATTTTCATAATGCAGATGTGGCCTTCTACAATGCAACTTTTGAATCCCTTTTGGTCCAGAACCTTTAAAGATAAGATCTTTCCATCTGCTCCAGAGACATGCATGACTTGCGTCAGGTGAATTCTTGTACACTTTCCCTGTATTCAATGTTGGCCACTATGCCCCCCTCACCAATTCCCTCAACCGTGTTATTCCCAAAGGTCCTTATGATCTGATGTTTGTCATACTTCTGGTAGGAGGAAAAATCTTCCCAATTTGGGGTGACATATACTGTTGTGGCAAAATTTGCATACCACATGTCTGGATGTCCATTGGATCCATATGCCCATACAATGTGCATGTCTGTGACTGTTTTCATGGTATGGGATGTTCTTGGATCCTTCTTTCCTTTGAACCACTTGGGATACTGTCCCTTTTGACCACCTCCTTTGGCCCAACATCTGGCCTTGGTGTGTCCTTGTCAGAATCCAAATATCAGTGATAAAAGTTGTAGATGAGTGTGGCGTTAGTAATTCTGTTTGGAAATATTTCTAATGATAATAGAATGGTATTCAAAAGTGAAGATAAATCCTACAGTAAAAGCAAATGGCTTTCGGAATGTTTGCAAATAAAATGCATAGTTCCGAAGAGATAGATGTTCCGAAAGGATTCTATCTCGTAGATCGAATGAACTTTGCAGTCCATGTCGATTACAGCCAACAATCTCACATTCTTTGAAGTGGATTAAACTAATAAAAGTAAAATTGGAGTGCTTACTCAAATATGAGGTTGTTCAAGGTTATTTTAGGATGAGTTGACAAGTTTGGGCAGAAAAATCAAGTTGACATACAATAATTGAACTAGGGAATATACATGCGAATGCTCTACCTATATACTGAACAGTTTGGAAGGGAGGGCAAATGGGAAGGAGTCCATGAGGATCGGAGAGTAGTTAAGGTACATGTGCACTAATTAATGACCATAGGAATAGAGGAACAAGGGAGGTAGCAAAATTGTGAATGGTAGAAAAGATTGACGGACCATTAATAGCTCTTGAAACATGTTTCCGAATCACATGGCTCATCGGGTAGGGATAACCATGTGCAAATCCTTCGGAAGGTGATCCTGTGGGTCTATGTCAGAATCCAAATAATAGCAATAAATGTTGTGGATGAATGTTAGATTAGTAAATGTGTTCGGAAACATTCCTAATAGTAATAGAATGGTTTTGGAAAGTAAATGGAAATCCTACAGTAAAAGCAAATGACTTTTGGAACATCTGCGAATAACGTGTATAGTTCCGAAGAGACAGAAATTCCGAAAGGATTCTATCTCATGAATCGAATGAACTTTGCAGTTCATGTCGATCACAGTCAATGGTCTTACATTCCTTGAAGTGGATTTGACTAATAATAGTTGAATTGAAGGGCTTACTCAAAAAATAGACAGTTGTTGGTGAAGTGAAGTTGGGAGCGAGTTTGGCAAGTGTGAGTAGAAAATCAAGTTGACATATGATAATTGAACTAGGGAATGTACATGCGAATGTGCTAGCTTATATACTGAACTGTTCGGAAGAAAGAACGAATAGGAATGAGTCCGTGAGGATCGGAGAGTGATCAATGTACATGTATACTAATTAAAGGCCATAGGAAACAAAGAACAAGGGTGGTAGGAAAATTGTGAATGAAGAAGAAGATTAACGGACCCACAACAGCTCTTGAAACATGTTTCCGAATCACGTGGCTCTTCGGGTAGGGATAATCATGCCTAAATCTTTCGGATAGTCATTATGAGAGTCTGGAACGTTCATACCGTTAAGCCTGATGATATGGCAAGTCATCGCAAGCTTTGAGTGAATATGAATAACTCAATCCATAGTTTCATGGTGAAAGATGGGGATAGTGATGGGGATAGTCAGGGTGGTTCTTTTCTAAAAAAAGAATATGATGGGACCTGACCACTGATTGTTTCACCAGGATTGTTCCAATAGATGACGTATTTGAGTTGAAGTGATAGACAAAAGAGTTGTGGGATGAAAGTGATGGGAGTGTGAGAATGTTGTTTCGGACTTCGGACGACATGCTTCGGAAGGATTGCTTCGGAACGAAGATGATCTGAATGCGATGCCCAAATTGTGATCGTGACAGTCTAGCACATTCATATTATAAAGTCTGATGATAGGGAATGTCATCGCAAGCTTCAATAGAATAGAAATAACTCGATCAATGAGTTCATTGGAAAAGATGGGGATAGTGATGGGGATAGTCCAGGTGCTTCTCTTCTAGAAAAGATTATGATTGGACCTGGTTATTGATTGTTTCACTAAACACTTCATGGAGTGATTCCTGAACTGGATTGGGTGACCGGATCAAACATGTGCAAAGAATCAGGTGAGAGTGGTGCAAAATTCCAAAGGGGATCTTCAGAGATGATCGGAAAGCCATACTTCGGTGCAATAACAGGGAGGTGTTATAAAACACCATCATGACAGTCCTGTTCTGTTACAGTTCTCACACTTTAGATTTGATCTTCCTCTGGTCTGGAATACAACATTTGGGTCTGTACCACTCAATGTGAGTCCCTGTCTCCTGCTCCATTCGGTGCTGAGATGAGATATGATAATTCTCAGATCTAATACCCCCCCTAGGGTTCCTATCACTGGGTCCCAAGAAGGTGTCAGCATTGAGAGGGTTATGAATCTGGAAAACTGTTCATCTGGTATGTCCATGCCAAGTTCTCCACATGCCTCTCTCAGTTTTTGAAGTTTGGCCAGATGAGAGGGTACAGTCTCTGATCCACCTTCAATGTATCATTTTGCATGCAGACATGTCTGAGCAAGGTTCTGGGCAATATGGTTGGCTTGTGCATAGCAATCCAATAGTCCATCCCAGGCAGTCTTTACTGATGAGCAATCCAGGCCAGCTTGGACATTTGGGGCAATGTTCATCAAGATAGTGGAGAGGGCTTGTGTATCAATTTCCTCCCATTTGACTAGCTTTTCAGGATCTATCTCTGTGAGCTTAGGCATAGTCCCAGACACATATGGCCATAGCTTTGCTCCTTTCAGGTAAGGAATCATCCTTGTCTTCCAAAAATTCCAGTTGGAGCTGTTCTCATCCAAACATTCTGACTTGTCATATGTATCTGAGGATCTTAAATCTGTTGGTCATCTTTGTATATCTGGTCAATGGTATGTTGATATTGTCTTTTAGTTATGGCCAGGGCCCATAACCTGATAAAATCTAAGAACAAAAGCTCTACCATAGAATATAAGTAAGAGTCTGTGAGAACAAGGTAATTTCTACTCACTTCAGTCTTTGTCATGAAGCACTGAAGTGCTAGAATACTTAGCTACCTACTTATATAGCATAAAAAACTATGAATAGAAAGTGGTATGATGGAGAAATAAAACACCAGTCATGCATGGCCACTCACCGGAGTAAGTGGCTCAGCCTGGACAAATATACTTATAGGATCTTAACAAAAAGTAGCAATTTCAAGGTCAAAATATCAAAAAAAAAAAAAAAATTGCAGGTCACATGATCGAGGCTATTCACACTTAATTTTGGTGCACTTTCCCAGGCCTCAAAATTCAGATGGTGATTTGAGCTCAGATTTGTCCCAAACAATATCTTGGATGAGTTGGAGAAGCTAGTTCTATCTAATGCAGAATTATATTTTTGTTGAAACCAAAAAAAAAAAAAAATTAACTAATTTCCAGGCAAATTCTAGCATGCTTCATTTTTTCGTGAAAAAATTTTGCGCTCACGTGACGCAAGCGACCATATTACGTAAAGGCACCTTACCATTCCCAAACGTAAATACCAAGAATTGAACATAAGCGCCCTTTTTACGGTGCATGTCAATCTGACTCGAAATTTTTCGGGACCCAAACAATGCCCATTCACGGTCTCGAAAACTATGCGAGGGTGACAAAACCAAAACATTTTGACATCGAAGCTGTTATCCGTCCAAACATCCTTACTCTACAGCCATACCGTTGTGCACGGGACGACTACCAATCTGGGATTCTTCTAGACGCCAACGAGAATGCTCTTGGACACTCCATAGACTTTTCTAATAACCAATCCACCCTGATCTCATACGATGATATGGATTTGCACCGCTACCCTGACCCATCCCATACAGCAATAAAGGAACGGATCGCTGACTTGCGTCGACTACCAGGCTCTGATCATGTATTTCTGGGGGTTGGGTCAGATGAAATCATCGATCTTCTCATTCGAATATGCTGTACACCGGGTGTGCATAAAATTATTACCACACCTCCTACCTATGGCATGTACGCAGTATGCGCACAAGTAAATGATGTTTCTGTTGTCAAAGTGCCTTTGAACACGGAATGGGGTGCCTTCCAACTTAACATGGAGGAGGTGCGTTTCGTGGATATAAACACATACAGTTGCAACTCAGAACTTTCCAGATCAAGAAGTCTGTGGCCTCTGACCCGTCAATTAAACTCATATTTCTATGTTCACCCGGAAATCCCACTGGAACGGTTCTATCTCTCTCCGATATTCGCCAAATTCTTGATGATTCAAACTTTAAAGGGATTGTCGTGGTGGATGAAGCATATATAGATTTTTCCAGTCCCAACTCAAGCGCTGTGCAACTCGTACATGACTATGCCAATATTTGTGTAATGCAAACCTTAAGTAAAAGCTTTGGTCTAGCTGCCATCCGGTCCGTTGTAACTCTCATCTATACTAGTAAATCCCCCACAATTTGCTCACTATATTGTTGTGCCTTAGGATTGGTGTTGCATTAGCTCAACCTCCTCTAATTCAGATCCTTGCTAACACCAAGGCACCCTACAATATTTCTACTCCTACATCAGTATTGGCACTTCAGGCGCTATCACCTTCTTCGCTGGAAGCTATGCAGAAGAAAATTATATCCCTTAATAATGGTCGATCAGAGCTTGTGTCAGCTCTGGCACCCTTCACTAAACTGGGCCTCGCTAGCCCTCTTGGAGGCAACGATGCTAATTTCTTGCTCATCCCTGTGCTGGATCGAGCCGGTGGGAAGCCAGACAATACGCGAGCATTCAAGGTGCTGCATTTCTTCCAGTTTACAAAACTTCACTGCTGAAACGACCGATGCGGTAGATATACAAAGAGATGGCGGAGCACCGAGGCATTGTCGTGAGGTTCAGAGGCGACCAGTGGGGGTGTCAAGGTTGTCTTCGCATAACCGTCGGTAGTGCAGAGGAAAACAAAGTGCTTGTGCAGCAATTAGAAGAAGCTCTCCGAGCGTCGTGACCATGGGGTGGCAATTACATCAGGTGCTCATTTTGCAGCATCGTACTAATACCACAGATAGAAGAGATAAATATCTGACCCATTGCTTTCTGGTTTTATGAGGGAACTCCACAGTTTTGTTAAACCAGATCATTGTAATAAACTGCTCGAGCAGTTCATTACATTGATCTAGTTTAGGTTGCCGCACAGTCCGTTTCAGGGATATCAGCTTCCTACTCCCAACGTCAACTAACCAAAGTTATATTTTCGGGAGGTCATGGGCCCCTTGACATTCAGGCTAGGCATGATCAGTTCTTGACATAGATGTCAACTGGTCTACGAAACCCTGCAGTATAATCAGACTCACGCAAAAGAGTGGTTAAAGAAAACGGCCCACCGCCTTCTCCTATCACACCGAGTCGCTGGCACTTGTTAAACCCTAGTTCCTCGAGCAGTAAAGGAAACCCTTCTGGTCGAATTTTCAACGAGTTAGCAGTTTCTTTCAATCTCTGCAGTGGTTTATCAGCTAGACCCCGAATCATGCCAACTAGGTGGGATTACAATATCCATTCTCTTAGCTTTCGCATAAGTGTCCCATGCTTGAGGTTCCAGAACAAATTTTCCTCCATGCCTTAAAACATTCGAAACGCGACGGAAAAATTCCATCAGTCCATCGTCTCCGCCGTTGAGATGTATCCATTTGGATATCGAAAATCTGTGAAGTCCAGTTTATTGAGACCGGGTAATCTTGACGTAGGCAACTCAAGACTCACGCAAGCACAATATCATAACATTCCTTATCTTCTGGCAATTCGTGAGTGACCCAATTCGCTGCATGAAAAGAAATATTGTGGGGAAAGGTGTCTGATGGACATGATGTGCTTGGAATCGGTAGAGAACTAAACATGTGTTCCATTGATTGAGGAAAATAGTTGTGTAGTGGACAGGGTGTCATATCGGGTCTCTTTCTTTTCTTCTTCTGAGATGACCCCGCCTCTTCGTGTGGTATGATTGGTTTCTGTAAAGACCACGTCGTGAGCCGCCTTCTCCATGCGGCTCGAATGAGTTCGGGATCAATATCCACACCAACAACTTTCCTTGCACCCCATTGTTGCGCTACAAAACAAGTGTTAAGAAAGACTGGCATCTATCGTCACAGTATTCACCTATTTCGCAGGTCACCCATCCTTCATTACAGCCAATATCTAGGACTACCGCGTTCAAGAAGAAATGGGAAGGAAGTAAAGCTAATCGGGGATCTTCGACAAAGGGACGCTTCGTATAATATCTTATTGACCATCATTCCTGGGATGAGGACAGCGCTACTACCTGGCATGGTTTGACTTATGATACATACCCCTTGTAGTTTCCATGCACCGGCTGGTTTTTAGATGCATATTTCGATGGACATAATAGTGTTCCAATGCTCATCGTCCTCCAGTATCAAAGTATACTCGAAGTAAGCCTGAGGATATTTTTGAAGCGGCCGTGCGATTGGTGCGACTTGATCACGTGATATAGTCAAAGTGGTCTGATATTTTGTTCCTGTTGACTCCCTGTCTCGTACCACCATCTTGTTCATCCCCCTCACTATAAGTAAGTTGTAGCTGTACAATGAGCTCGCCGATCCAAAGGCCTCCGAATCTGGCCAAGATGGAGGATCCCGTTCTTAGCCCTCGGTTCTCCTCTCAGGAAGATACCAGCACAAGCCCCTCGAATTCCAGTTCTTCCCAACACAGTGATAGTCCTCGTGACGATTGGATGCACCCAGGATCTATTTGGAACCAATTGTCAAGCTCAAAGCCTCAAACACTCGATGACCTCAGTCTTAACATGAGTCTTAACTTCCCGCCGGACCAATGGCCCTCGATGGACCTGGACGCTGATATATCTGCCTTTATGACCGATTCTTCACAACAGTTCTCCATTGATCCAGGCACCTTGCAATTCGACGCCACCGTTTTTAACGAGTCTGTCCAAGAACAGATGCCTGCTTCCGGAAACTACGATTCCATGTTTCAATTCACCCTCTCACAACCCTCTGATGCCATCCATGGGACAGCTGTTCCATTTCAGCTTCCTACACCCAAGCCTGGGTCGATGTCGTCGCGTTCCGTGAGCCCGGCCTTGTCTAAACCTGACTCGGATTCGAGTGCTGGTGTGAACCCGAATGACCTGAGCCTGTTCAAACAGCTTAGTCAAAAGGCACGAGAGGCTGCTGGCGTAACGTTAGCCGTTCCCGTAGGTCAGGCCTCTCGAGGAGCCATAGAATGTCAGGTGCCCGTCACACCAACGTCACCTGTGTTAATAGGTATGCAATACGATTATCACCGCTCAACATAGTTTCAAGTATTGTCATTTGGCAGATTCGCAGGTACCCCAGCCCAAGGTCCCCATTCCTCGTCTACGACCTGCTGCTGCAGTGCCTGAGAAGTCCCCGGGCATCGCCATGACGTCACAGCCAACGCCTCCCAACTCACAGCCCCCGTCTTCCCCTCCGTCAATGCCGCAAGCAGCTATGGTTAGTGTTCCGACAGCCAAGATGGGTCGACCAAAGACATCGCACACGACTATCGAGCGTCGGTATCGCACTAACTTGAACGCCCGCATCCTTGCATTACGACGCGCAGTACCTGCTCTGCGGATATTAGAGAAAAATACTGCCACCCAGACGCAAGGCAGAGGCCTCACTGGCGCATCTGCCCCCAAATGGGACTTTGGTGAGTTATCAACTCGTTAATCACCCTTTCAGGTCAGATAACTGAAGAGTTATGGGATAGACGATGTGGTTAATGAAAGAGGTTATGTGGATGGTGTGAAAGCTGCCAAAAAGAACAGCAAGGGTGTTGTTTTGGGCAAAGCAGTCGAATATATTAAGCGAGTGTTATCTCCTACATTATTGACTGGGCCGCTGCTGATCAGGCATTAGAGCACTCAAACGTCGAGAGACACGCTTGAAACGCGAAGCCGAAGGTTTACGAAACCTTCTATCTGGTCTTGTTGGTGGCAATGAGCTACTTCGCGAGTGGGAAAAGGAATGGCGAGAGCGATTTGGTGGTGAAGAGGCCGATGAAGTAGATGAGGATGCGGAAGACAACGAGGAAGGTGAAGCTGATGTTGATGAGGGCGAAGACGCGGAGGATGGTGATTCTGACGAAGAAGATGGTCGTGCAAAGAAAAGGGCCCGTGTTGAGAAGCGAGAGAGGAAGAGGAAAGCTTCACCTGCGCTCCCTACAGAGAAACGGAAGCGAGGCCGACCAAGGAAAAATCCTGCTTCGGATACGCCTGTTCCGCACCTTGTTTTGCAGCCACCGGATATACCCGAACAAAATCAGCCGTCTAAGTACCTCCTAGCTGCTTTCGTACTCTTCAACTTCTTCAATTCGAACACCCCTGCCTCCTCACCAAGCGTAGCTCATGAAGGCACGGTTCTCTCACACAATGTGCTGTCCGATGTCACCATCGTTCCTGTGGATCCCGCTGGTTGGAATGCTTTGCAGGCGATAAATATGCTTGTGTCGGTACTATTGCTCCTTTCGCTCATTGGACCCTACCTTCCTCGGAGAATTAACCGCTTACTTCCGGGTGCCCTACTTTTCGTCTCTCCTTCTTCCTCAACTCATTCCCCTGCAGAGGCACGGAAGACGGGTCAACGACTTGTGTCTGCCTCTGCGAGTCTTAATGCGAAGATTTCACGTGCACTCGCGTCCGGGGATGAGCACGCTTTACAAAGCGCGCTTGGTGCGGATGGAAGTCTACATTCTGTCTTGAAGTGCATAGGAATGGCCATGTTGAGAAGTGTGCAAGGCCCACTGCAAACGCGAAGGCCAACCGATGCAGTAATAACAAGACAAGATGAAATGGAACTTCGAGGTTGGCGGAGAGTGAGTCAAGTGGAGGTTCTTCGTGGTAAGTTGTATCATTTAAACCTCTTTATCCGTCCTCTCATTCGAGCATCTATCTGTCTCCCCAGGGAAGAATCCATCTCTCCTTCTGAATATCCAGGCATACTTGACTTTTTCGTCCAAGTTGCCTCCTTCAGCTTTGCCATCGGACAATATTCTCCTCGCTCTACTCGCACGTTCTTTCGCGACATCGACTGCACATAAGCATTGGGAAGCCGCAAAACACTCTGACTTGAAGACATCTTCGGAGACGTTGGTACTAGAAATGGGGGTTGAAGAGGTTGCTAAGATCATTTCCATGACGCAGTTGTCGGTGCTCGACACATCTGACGAAGATAACTATTCTCCCGTGCGGCATGTTGCAGCTCACATCGTTCTCGCTCGTACCAAGATTCTTGCCGCGCGGCAATTCATCTCCGCTTCAGGACAGCGTCTCGCGGGTATGGATAACGAGGGCAGTGGCACCACTTCCCCACTTCCTGACGACATCGAAGCGAAGACGGTCATTACAGCTGGCAAGGAGCTTGGCGGCTTGTTGGGCGAGCTTACACAGTTGTTGGATAAGGTCGAGAGGTGCCCAGCCGCGGAAGTGTTGGCCACATTGCCAGACCTTGAATTCGGGATTGAGCAAGATGATGAAGAATACGAGTCGACATTCTCTGAGAGTGGCTGTGAGGGTTGTAGAAAAAGCATCGATGTACAATCCAAGGATGCCGTCAAAGACACTCGCTCGCTTCTCCTAGCAACCCTTCTCTACCGTCGAATCTTCCCTACCAAGGACGTGACTTCTACACATGTTCTTTCTCCTCCGCCGAGTCCAACTCTAAAGAGTGCCGAGCTTCATTTGGCGTTACGCAGGGCTCTAGCGAGCGCAGCGTTCGATACTAACCCCGACACAGAAGACGCACGAGATCGGGTGGTAGACATATTGGCGGAGACTAGACGGGGACGGTCAGGAGGCTTGTACTGACACTGCAGGATGTTTTGATTTCTTTTGATTATCATAAACCAATTGTTGTGTCCAAGCTCTTATGTTGTAAGAAGGCTTTCTGCCGCAGATGCAGACAGAAGTCCTAATGAGAGGGGGGATCAAACTTCTCTTGTTTTTTAGTGTAAATTATTCACAAGAATTTATATTTAAAGAAATGTGGAATGTGGACATAAGATGTACTAGATCCATAATCACTGTACAGGGAGTGCTGCTTCCTTACAATGTGTGTATGTTGGAGGGCATTAAGCTGTTTGGCATATTTATAATCCCCAACTCTCTTTAGAGAGGAGGGTTAGGTGGAGATGAAAATGCAGGGTTCTACCAAAATCCATTCTGAGGTTTCTATTCACACACTCTTCCATTGGAATGACTGCGCTTATGTGTGTCAGATTTTCTCTTCTTCCTTGTAAATACATTTTCCTACCTACCTATGTCGTCCTACCATTGTCTCACTGTTGTCTCATCGTGCTATACAACAGATTTGTCGATGAATGCAGTCCAACCTGGCTCTCATGATAGGTAAAACAGGATGGTGTATGTGTTGGCTTTTGAGGAAGGAAGCTCATTGCTTGCTTGTAGCTTCAATTTCATGAGCTTATAACAACTCTATTTGGTTTATCCAAACAAACTCAGGGCTCTTTTTGTATGGCTGCATCCATGAAATATGACACTACTAAATTTTCATTGAATATGCACAGAGTGAACCAGCTCCTGGAGTCTGTGTATGTCACTTTCAGTTCAGTCAATGCCCTCAAGTCTGCAACTCAGGCCCATATGGCTACTGTCACGATCACAATTTAGGCCATTACATTGTTTCTTCTCCGATCCACGATCCCCAAATGCTTCCAAAAACCTCCTTCGGAAATCCTGAATCACTCTCACCTCAATACTTCACACACATTTGATCTGGTCACCTAATCCAGTTCAGGAATCACTACATTAAGTGTTTAGTGAAACAATCAATAACCAGGTCTGATCATAATCTTTTCTGGAAAAGAAGCACCTGTTGTGGCACTTGTAAATAGTTTAGGATATAAAAAAAAAACTGAATAAACTATCAGTTTCACCTCAGTGTGAACAAGCACTGAGATATATAGCTACCTGAATAAACTATCAGTTTCTACAGGTTTTTTGTCAACTAATTATAAAGAGAATAAGAAAGATCTTGGGACTCACCACCTCAGTGTGAACAAGCACTGAGGTGTTCGTCCTTGAGCCTCTAACTATATATGCGGCTGGTTAACTAGCCTTGTGTCTTTGGCACGAGTTCCAGCCGCATGTTATCAATACTAATATTACTTATTCTATCTACCGCAGCGTGGATTGACCACGCCGCTGTTGTGGCCTATAGGCGCCCATGCAAGTTTGCTCCCGTGGGTCTACTTGCACCAACAGCACCCTGACTATCCCCATCACTATCCCCATCTTTTCCAATGAACTCATTGATTGAGTTATTTCCATTGTGTGGAAGCTTGCAATGACATTCCATATCATCAGACTCTTTGATATAAATGTTCTAGGCCCTCAGGATCACCTTCCAAAGGATTTGCACATGGTTATCCCTACCCGAAGAGCCATGCAATTCGGAAACATGTTTCAAGAGCCATTGTTGGTCCGTTAATCTTTTTTCTTCATTCACAATTTTCCTGCCACCTTTGTTCTTTGTTTCCTATGGTCATTAATTACCATACATGTACCTTAGCTACTTTCTGACCCTCACAGATTCATTCCCATTCGCTCTTCCTTCCGAACCATTCGGTGTATAGCTAGTACATTCGCATGTATATTCCCTAGTTCAATTATTGTACATCAACTTGATTGTTCTACCCAAACTTGCCAACTCATCATAAAATCACCTTGAACAACAACTTAACATTTGAGTGAGCACTCTAACTCTACTTATAATAATTTAAACACACTTTGAAAGAATGTGAAATCAATGGCTGTGATCGACATGGACTGCAAAGTTCATTCAATCTACAAGATAGAATCCTTTTGGAACCTTTATCTCTTCAGAACTATGTATTTTATTCACAAATGTTCCAAAAGCCATTCGCTTTTACTGTAGGATTTCTATTCACCTTCAAATACCATTTTATTATCATCAGGAACATTTTCAAACCGAATTACTAACATGACATTCACCTACAACTTTTATCACTGATATTTGGATTCTGACAGCTACATCCATGAAATATGACACTACTAAATTTTCATTGCATATGCACAGAGCGAACCAGTACCTGGGGTCTGTGTATGTCACTTCTACTTTGGTCAAGGCTCTCAAGTCTGCAACTTAGGCCCATTTAGGGTTCCATGATGCAAATCTAGGATATGTCAGCACCAAACATTGACCATCCATCAACACTTTGATATCCTCCTACTGGAAAAAAAAAGGCAATTTGTGCTTGAAATCAATTGTAATCTGGAGCCAACTTCCGTCCTGTTGGGCAATGGCAATCTCCTGACAGACTTCTTCACCTTCAGGAATTTGCTTTGCATCGGTGGAGCACAGGTAAAGGCTACTGCAACAGTTCTCTGCTTCATACTTGCTTGTCATCAACTGGTTGCATGGCTACCCTCCACAGTGCTTCTCATAATTTTCTGAAGCCCCTCATCCCATATTTCATGGAACACATCATCAATTCCCTCATCTTCAGGACCTGAAAACCTAAGGGTCTGGTTACAACACTGAAATCTGGGAGAGCCAGTGGCATAGGGTGTCACACCAGCATGAGTGTCAGATGTGGCCTGGGATAATCCCAATGTACCAACTGTTAGTGTTGCATGCGTAGAACAAGCATTCAACTAAAATGACAGTGTGCTTTTTTCTGGTTGAAGTTTCATAAAGCCAGCTGAGTTTCAACAGAGAACAGTACAATACATTGATATTTGTGGTAATGGTTGTCAAAAATCATCTTTTGATGCACTCATAACCATCATCCTTGTTCATCTTCACTCTAAGATGCATCATGCTTTGTACTTCCCTTCTAACACCGTTGATTGCTATTGTACATGGTGTGTCATAATGTTTCTTGCACTTGTGCCATTTGCTGACTACTTCATCATTTCCACTTGTTTCTTGGACACCAGAAACATGTCGTCTTACAATGCAATTTGATGTTTGTGTTTATACTATCTTATATACAAACTGCGTACATGGAGTCAACTACATTGGCATCCTCGCATGCATCTTTGAAAATGGAAACACATCATGCTAAACTTCAATGTTTGGATGTTCATACTTGAACGCTAATGTAGTCACATTCATCTCTTTGTGATGCTAATCTGCTCTGGATGTCCTTCAGTAATGCTCATAGACTTCAGAGCATTGCTGTGGCAAAAATAGCTGATTTAAAGGCTGCTATGAAGAAATTGTAACCAAGACCCCCACCATGTGTAACAAAAAAGACTCAGCTGCATTCATTGTAGATTCATTCTATGACCATTGTCAATGTTTTGCAGTGATATCTACATCTGAATTGACTTCTATCTTGCATACATCACATTTGCAATCTCATGTAGATTATGTGCAGTGCCATTTGATGAGTGTCCCATTTGAGTATTACTATGGTGGATATTTGTTTTCACTTTTGTGGATGCTACCTACAGATTTACCAAATGTCATCCATAGCCGGCTTTGTAAATTGCATTATGATGATTTATTCAATGTCAACTTTGTTTTTCCTTGCCAGATTTTGAATTCACATCAAATCAACCAGTGTTTGCAAAATTTGCATGAATCATGCTGACCTGAAATTCCTTGTCAATCTGAAGATTTGTCTCAATGTCTTGTTGTAACTTTTTGCTTGTGTGTTCTACAACTTCAGCACTATGATAAAAACTCGCTAATACAACTTGTGTTGTGCTACACACCTATGTCATTTAGTTTTCCAGTATCTTGCAAAGCAGCAATTGATAGTATTCTTTGTAGAGAATTCAGTCACAATGTTTTTCATATTCTCACTCATAACTGTAGAATTTGCTACTCTGCTTACTTTCAGATGCAAGAGCATAAAAAGGAAACTGAAGACACATTAGAAGGATTCATTACACAACAAAAGAAAGTAGTATCAAACTGGCCTAGTCTTCCTTCTTCTGAAATTATTAGAAACTGTCTGACAGCATATACATCAGGTACATTTTATATGGTGGCACCACTTGCATGTACATGTTGTGCTTGTGCATGTAGTAAAGTACTTATTCGCTCTGTAACTATTCAACCACATGAAGAATTACCTCTTAATTTACAAGTCTTGAGGACAAATGATGCCTTCCTGGCTAAACATTTTCATGAAAGAAATGATGCAATAACCCACTTGTCTCCTTCATTGAATGGTTTATTGCTCTGGAAACCTGCAATGCTATTTTATGACAGTGATATGTGTACAGTTCTCAACATTTGTTCAAATTGCTGTAACTTCCTCTCAAAGAATAAAA
Organism: Ramaria sp. MG151; assembly: GCA_003314545.1. Taxonomy (NCBI): domain Eukaryota; kingdom Fungi; phylum Basidiomycota; class Agaricomycetes; order Gomphales; family Gomphaceae; genus Ramaria; species Ramaria sp. MG151. Next base: position 23,194 of record QMFG01000377.1, on the reverse strand, counting down.
TACCATGATTTGCTTTGGTGGATTATTTTTATTGAGGAATAGTGCCTAACAAATTTCATGATTTAACTTGGGTTGAAGAAATGGTCTGTGCCATTTATCAAATGTCTGCTCATGTCACTTGACTATATAAATCATATGACATTAAAGATGCTTTTGTATATCATGGAAATACTTGTGCTCATGAATAAAATGTCACCTCAACTGCATCTGTTTTGCCACATACAGTCACAACAATTATATCAACTCTGACTGTTGTATTTGTTGGATGTACTAAATTTAACCCTAGGAAACTAGGCAACTGTTGTCTTGTATGTAAACAAAAAAAATAGAGTTTTTCTTACTGTATTTGATAGAAAACAATAAACTCTAGGATGGTATATTGTTAGATTTACAGAATCTTGATGAATACCCAATTGATGACAGTTTACCTGATATTCAAAGTTGGGTTATACATGATGAATCTTTGGATCCTACAGAATTGTTTGAAGAGGAAACAGCTGGAGTTACATCCCATCCTGCCTCATCATCTAGTGATGCTATGCAACAAAGAAACTATATGAGAGAGTGCATGGGAATATCTGATCCTGAAAATTCTAGGTTTCCAGGACAGTGTCTTACAGCAGCTGCTCTTAGAAACCTTGTTCCTAAAGATTCATCTGTACCTGATTTGTTCCCTGGTATGTTTCCTACTTTATATCCTCTTGGTGTAGGAAGTTTTGAAAATAACATTAGCTTCAGAGCACAAGCTGAATATCATTTAGATATTCATGATCGAAGCTTTTGTTATCATAAGTATTTCATTTTTGTTGCATTAAACATACATCAAAGGAGAATAGCACATCTCCATACTGCAGTTACAGTCAAAAGGCAGCATTTTGATGAAATAGCCAAATGGATTGTTTCCTTATTTTCTGATGAGCTTAACAATCTAGCTAATCATTTGGAACAAGAGAGAAACTTGCATGATTTATCAGATTCAGAGAAGAAAGCATTTGTGTTATTAAAACATGTCAACACCATTTCAGCTCATATTCCTGGTTCTAAAGCATCCAAACTACTAGCTTGGAGCTGTATTTGTAGTTACTTTGTAATGTTTGGAATGCCCTTGATTTTTTTTGACTCTGAATCCATGTGCAGCTCATAGTCCAATCTTTTAATTATTTTATGGAGATACTACTGTTGATCTAGGACAACACTATCCCATTTTAATATCTGCTAGTCAATGTGCTGTTCATTTATTGTATGTGTAGTTGTCCAAAGACTTTTGTTAAAGGTAGTTCACAACAAGTTGACAGGTTTGAGCAAAGCAAACAAGTAGATGTACAATAATTGAACTAGGGAACATACGTGCTCCCTATAACCTAATAGTTTGGAATGGAGAGTGAACAGGAAAGAGTCTATGAGGATTGGAAGGGTAAGGTACATGTATGCTAATTAAAAGTGACAAGGATAAAAAAAAACAAGGGAGGTAGGAAAGTTGTGAATAGAGAAGAAGAATAATGGACCAGGAATACACCATGAAACATGTTTCCAAATCACATGGCTCTTCAGATAGGGATAAGCTTGTGTGAATCTTTCAGGTAGTGATCCTGAATGTCAGAGATACTCATACCATATAGTCTAATGGTATTGCCTGTCAGGGAAAGATTTGGGAGGGCAGAATCAGCTCGGTCATTGAGTTCATTGGAAAAGATGGGGGTAGTCAGAGTGCTTCTTTCCAAGAAAAGATTGTGATCAGACCTGGCTATTGATTGTTTCACTAGACCTCAATAGAGTGATTCAGGAAACCTGATGGATGACAGGAATGTTGAGTATAAGTGTCCTGATTGAGGTATAAAAGTTTGGATTCTGAACAAAGCCTTCAGAGAATGACTTTCAGAAGAATAGAGATAGTGATGGAAGGGCCAGGATATGATTGTGATATATACCATCCAACAAATACTCCTAGTTACCAAAAACAAGCAGGGGATGTATTGTCTGCTTGAAATATGTAACATATATTCACTGACCATTGAAATGGTATGTAGTGGCCAGGATATTCACATACATGTGTAGAAGGATCCAGTTTCTCTTGTTGTACTATAAGTCTTGTTTTACATGGTATTGCCCCAATCGACAATAACCAAAACAAAAAAAAGGACTAGGGTATTTTTTCAGATGTTTATACAAAACAGAACCTACAGTGACTGTACCTGCTCTGTATCCATAACCCATAGTACACCAACTGAGTTCTGATGCTGATTTCCCAAAGAACACCTTGGCTCATTGTCAATCACAATAGGCATGCCCCTAGCCTCCCACTGTGCAATACTGTCTCATTTTTTGTATGCATAGAGCTGTTTTTCAAGAAGGGAACATCCCCATGCATAAAAAAAATTTCTATACATTCTGGGGAAAGTCATATAACTGTCAGAATCAAAATATCAGTGATAAAAGTTGTAGATGAGTGAGGTGTTAGTGATTCTGTTCGGAAATGTTTCTAATGATAATAGAATGGTATTTGAAAGTGAAGATAAATCCTACAGTAAAAGCGAATGACCTTCGGAACGTTTGCGAACAAAATGCATAATTACAAAGAGATAAAGGTTCTGAAAGGATTCTATCTCATAGATCAAATGAACTTCACAGTTCATGTTGATCACAGTCAATGATCTCACATTCTTTGAAGTGGGTTAAACTAATAAAAGTAGAATTTAGAGTGCTTACTCAAATATGAAGTTGTTGTTCAAGGTGAGTTTTTAGGACGAGTTGGCAAGTATGATTGTAAAGATCAAGTTGACATACAATAATTGAACTAGGGAACATACATGCGAATGTGTTTAGCTATATACCGAAGGGTTTGGAGGAGAAAGCAAATGGGGATGAGTTCGTGAGGATCAGAAAGTAGCCAAGGTACATGTATACTAATTAAAGGCCATAGAAAACAAAGAACATTGATGGAAGGAAAATTGTAAAACATCAACAGACCAACAATAGTTCTTGAAACATGTTTCCGAACCGCATGGCTCTTTGGGTAGGGATGACCATATGCAAATCCTTTGAATGGCAATCCTGAGGGTCTAGAATTTTCATATCATAGAGTCTGATGATATGGAATGTCATCGCAAGCTTCCACCCAATAGAAACAACTCGATCAATGAGTTCATTGGAAAAGATTGGGATAGTGATGGAGATATTCAAGGTGCTTCTTTCCCAGAAAAGACTATGATCAGACTCTCACGATCACAATTTGGACATTACATTCAGATCATCTTTGTTCCGAAGCAATCCTTCCGAAGCATTTCATCCGAAGTCCGAAGCAACATTCCCACACTCCCATCACTTTCATCCCACAACTCTTTTGTCTATCACTTCGACTCAAATACGTCATCTATTGAAACAATCAGTGGTCAGGTCCAATCATATTCTTTTTTTGAAAAAGAACCACCCTGACTATCCCCATCACTATCCCCATCTTTCACCATGAAATTATGGATTGAGTTATTCATATTCACTCAAAGCTTGCGATGACTTGCCATATCATCAGGCTTAACGATATGAACATTCTAGACTCTCATAATTACTCTCCGAAAGATTTAGGCATGGATATCCCTACCCGAAGAGCCACACGATTCGGAAACATGTTTCAGGGGTTGGAGATGGTCTATTATCCTTTTCTTCATTCACAATTTTCCTTCCATCACTGTTCTTTGTTTTCTATGGCCTTTAATGAGTATACATGTACCTTGGTTACTCTCCGATCCTCACGGACTCATTCCCATTCGCTCTCTCTTCCAAACCCTTTGGTATATAACTAAACACATTTGCATGTATGTTCCCTAGTTCAATTATCGTATGTCAACTTGATTCTTCTACTCACACTTGCCAACTCATCTCCAACTCACCTTCAACAACAACTTCATATTTTTGAGTAAGCACTCCAATTCCATTTTGATTAGTTAAAACCACTTTGAGAAATGAAAGATCATTGGCTGTGATCAACATGGATTGCCAAGTTCATTCGATCTAAGAAATAGAATCCTTTCGGAATCTCTATCTCTTCGGAACTATGCACTTTATTCGCAGACATTCCAAAAGCCATTCGCCTTTACTGTAGGATTTCTATTCACTTTCCAAAACCATTCTGTTATCATTAGGAATATTTCCGAACAGATTCACTAACCCAACCTTCATCTATATCTTTTATCACTGAAATTTGGATTCTGACACAGACCTGGTTATTGATTGTTTCATTAAACATTTGATGGGGCGACTCCTGAGCTGAATTGGGTGACCTAATCAAATATGTGCGAAGTATTGAGGCGAGGGTGGTTCAAAGTTTCTGAAGGAAGCATTCGGAAGCATTCGGAGGTTGTGGTTCGAAGAAGAAGCCATGGGAGGGCCTAAAATGTAATCGTGACAATAACAATACTGTTGAATGATATAGAGAAAAGAATGGAGTCTTAGAAAGTCTCAGACACAGACACAGACACAGACACACATGGATGGTGGTATAGCAAAGACAAGCCACATAGATACATGTGATGCCTACATGACCAAAGTGTCCACAACAATATACTATGTAGATATAAACCAACAAATACTGATAGATGTTCTATTTAAAAAGGTCTGATGCATGTTACAGATATTTTTACACTGGAAGAAGTTATGTGATGCAACTCAAGCATATTCTGGAAAAGTCTCTGGATTGCAAAATATTTTATATTCCACAATCCAGAGACTTCCATTGTTGGGGAATTAGTTAATGATTTCAGATGTCTGTCTATTTTCCAGGCCATATTCTTAGGTTGAGAATATTCCCTTTCCAAGTGGGAAATGAAGAAGCGATAAGCTGTTGAATCGTGGATGCTGAAATACACAAAGGCTGAGAAACAAGTAACAAGTATTTGTACACTTGCGTTTGGTGCGGAGACTGCCAGTGGAGATATAAGGATCCCGATATGAGGCTGCACCTGACCGACCGCTATTCTATCAGTGGTGCCGGGGATTGGAGGGTGAGGGCACCTAACAAGAGCTCCTTCTCACTCTCCTCTAGTACAGGATTTGTCGACTAGTAACCAGTGTCCTTCTGCGTTCTCTGTGAACAGCGTTGCCAAGGCGTCAGGGATGTTCGGGTATTCCAAAGAGTAAATTCCTTTATTGAGGAACGGAGGATGGCAAGCGGCGGTATGACAGTATTGTGGAAAATAAAATAGAAGTACGAGATGGCACATAAGGAGTCCGGTTTGCAATACCAAGATATCTCTTTGATGATGGCACAGCTTGGCACATGTAGTTGTTAGTATGAAATATTTCAACAGATTGATTGATTCATCTACCAGGACAGTCTTTCCATAGGCAGGTAGCAACATACGTCTCTCGTACGCTCAAAGTCAAAGTCAGCAAGTGTCGGAACTGTTCTAGATAGTTTAACCTCACCGTCCTTGGGAGCCCACGTGTTGCTATGTGAGCTGTGAGGCAGTTTTTGATTTCCAACTTTGATTTGAGAGTTTCTGGCTCGGCATAGCAACCGTCGAGGTGATTGAGCAGCTCACTTTAGAGCTGGCAAACCGGAGAATGCTCTGGCTTTCTCATTGTGATTACTCCTCTACTAGCGCACGGATATCATCGAGCACCTTTGTGCAGTCCCCAAAACCCATCGATGAGATCTTTGTCACATCTCTGGACCCATTCTTGATACTAGCTCCATATGTGTAACGCAATTACCGCAGTAAGCTGAAGAACGGCAATGACACTGATTGGTTAGTCTGATTTTAGGCTAAGGATCGACGGTATGCTTGCTAATCCCAAAGCAGGAGCTATGAGTTGTTTTAAGGTCCCCGCGCTGCCTTGCAGGCATATTGTGACGCTTACCCACTGACAGGGCAATTGGCAGTGTCAAATCCCATCGTGTCAGTAACACACCTCGCTAGGGATGGGATATCCGAGTCGGTGTGCTAGCCTTCAAGAGGTATACGACATCTCGAAAACTTCAAATAAGTTAGCCTCTTTTCTTGGTGAGCATAAGCACCCTCGTGGGTCAGATTGGACGTAGACTATTTCCCCGTGACGCGGAGCTTCTGTTTAATTACCGTAGGGCTCGGATGCAAAGCTCTGTCATCGATCTGTTGTCGCTTCAACGACGAAGAGGAAGTGAAAGGATAGCATGAGCCACAGTGAGCCCTGTACCTTTCAGAGAAGCCAGAAGCCAGTACCTCTTCCTCATCATGTAGCAATTAGACCGTATGGGGAGCAACTGGTAGCTTCCGACACATCTCCTTCTATCGCAGATGCTGTCAACAAGTTGTATATCCTTCGACGAGTGTATCTACATCCCCCGGGCCGGACTGTCAGTGATACATTCCCATGCTCGCTGCCCATATCAGCAGTCGACTCACGTGTCTCCCATTCGAAGAGCCGACCCTAGTAAGTCATTAATGATCTATATCCGTTCTGCAGCCAGGGTGAATGACGGCAACAACTCAAACTGCGGTATCAGTAGTGGGCTAGAAGGCCAGAATACCATGGTTTGGCCCAGCCTCGCAACCTCCACCAGACGACTTCTGTTACATTCCGAGTAGACTCGACTCGCTGCTTCAAGATATGCAGACTTTCCGATGCCTGTATACTTCTCATGCTCGCTGGTAGTACCCAATCTCTTTAACGATTCTTTCCCGCGTCTCACGCAACGACATATGTGGGAGGTACTGGTGAACAGGTCCTCGTGACATCCCTTGGACACCTGATGCCTCGCAAACGATGCGCTTCGGTCTCGCGAGAGGGTGCTAAAAGTGCAAAGGACGTACAGCGTTGCATAAGGCGGGACGTTGTGATGTATGCCCAGTAGTATATGCGATACAAGGACGAAAGGGAAGTCGTTGAAGGTTCTACAGGTGTCCAGGAGCACTACGATATTGTGGAGCAGAATAACCCCTTTTGCATGCTTGGGAACTCTATTTTCTCCAAAGTACAACATCCTCGGAATACTCATCCGTGTCGGGCTCCAACCCCCAGATCTTGTGGGAGGTGTGCTCATTTCGAGTTGTTGTCCATTCTTGTCCTTCGTGGGGAGCGATCTTGTGTCTCTGACCAATAATGCGATACGCATTGGGCTACAACAATCTAAATGGCCCCGTTCGAATAAGAGGTTACTTCGGGGCCGAGCATCTATATAACCCCCAGACAAGGCCTCAATCCACTGCAGATCCAGGACATGTTATACTCCTGCATTTCGCTCCTCTCCCTGCTTGGCGTCGCAGCTGGCGCTGGTGCAGGATGGCAATTTGTTCAGAACGGAACTTCTGGAGTGGTGGCACTTGAAACAATCATTGTGTCTCCCACTCTCGCCATAATTTTCGACAAAGCTACTAATGATCCTCTCATGATTAACGGACATACCACATGGGGTGCTCTTTGGGACATGGAGACGAACACTGCGACACCCTTGGAGGTTGTGTCTGATTCTTTCTGTGGGTCTGGAGGCTTTTTGAGTAATGGAACTATGGTGAGATATGTCCTCCTGGAAAGACTATCGCTTTATGACGATATTCTTTGATTAGGTCAGCGTTGCCGGGAATATTCCCCTCAACCCGGTAGCCTATGATGGACGCATGGGGATCAGAATATTTGAGCCCTGCGCTAACCCAACTGGAGCTGGGTGTACTCTTTTTGAGGACCCGCAGAACCTTCACTTGGCAGAAACCAGGTGGTACTCGTCGACTCTGCGAACTTTTGATGGATCGCTGGTATGTACCGACTGATGAAGATCACCTGAAGTCTATCTCATACTACGAGCGTAGATGATTCTCGGTGGCATGCATGAGTCAACTCCATTTTATAACGTCGATCCAGTCAATAGTTTTGAATTTTTCCCTCCTAAAGACGGCGGCGTTCCCCGTCCTTCCGCTTTTCTCGAGCGAAGTCTACCAGCCAACTTATTCCCTCGGTGTGTCTAAATTCTATTGGTCGAATTGACATCCCATACTTATTTCTATGTTAGCGGATTCGCCCTTCCCGACGGTACAGTTTTTATCGCCGCAAACAATCGCAGTGTGATTTATGATATCGAAACCAACACGGAGACAGTCCTGCCCGACATTCCCAACGGAGTTAGAATCACAAATCCTTTCGATGGAACTGCTACACTCCTCCCTCTTTCTCCCCCAGATTTCATTCCTGAGGTGCTCGTTTGTGGTGGCTCCAACGCAAGCGACACCACACCGTCTATGAATCTCTCTTCCCAAGACCCTGCATCTCAACAATGCAGCAGAATCACCCTGACTCCAGCAGGAATCAAGGAAGGCTGGGAAGTCGAGCAGATGTTGGAACCACGTATGATGCCAGATATGGCCTTACTCCCCAACGGGCAGGTTCTCATTATCAACGGGGCGGGAACGGGCTATGCTGCCATTAATTCAGTTGCTCAGGCGATTGATAACGCCTCGAATGCCGATCATCCTGTGTGAGCACCTTCATTTTCTTGTGTAGCATGATGCTGAGTAACATTACAGGTTCACACCGTCTTTGTATACTCCCTCTGCACCCCTTGGTCAACGCATCAGTAATGTGGGTCTGCCTACAACAGATATCCCACGGCTGTATCACTCTACAGTGACGTTGACACCTAAAGGGTAATTGTTCACACTAACTCTGCAAGGTCAACTCATGGTCCTTACTCTACATCCGCAGTAACTTTATGGTCGCTGGTTCAAACCCTAACCTAATGATAGTCAATACCACTACGTTCCCCTCGTAAGATTTCACTTGCACATTGCTGACTACGCTAATTCCTTTCGCAAGTGAACTCCGAGTTGAATATTTGAACCCACCTTTCATGACCATGGCTAGACCATCCATTCTCAGCATGCCAAAGCAAATTGCCTTCAATTCAGTATTCACGGTCAGCGTCTCAATCCCAAAGGGTATTCCAACATCATCCATCAAGGGTATGCTTTATTACGCTAAGCTCTTTGTGATGTTCATCTCACATTCTTCTCCAAGTTTCTCTCATGGATTTGGGATTCTCCACCCATGCCTTCCACTCTAGCTCCCGTCTCGTCTTCATGGAGGCACAGCTCTCTAAGGATCGAACTTCGCTAACAGTTAAGAGCCCGCCGAATAACAGAGTATACCCGCCAGGCCCAGGTACGTTACTATAAATTCTTTGTTACGTCTTACTCATAATTCCATGGTACTCCCAGCTTTCGTTTTCTTGACTGTCAATGACATCAGCAGCGAGGGAATCCCTGTAATGGTCGGAAATGGAGCGTCACCTCCTGTGGCCGACCAAGGGATCAGAATCTAAAACAAGTAGACCTGAACCAGAATAATGTACCGCGAGATAGAATTGTATGTCATAGGTTGTTGTAGCATCTCGAGGGAACGAATATAACGAGAACAAATCTGAGTCCTTACAGCCAGATGAAAGATACCGAGTTAAATCAACAGGAATCTGGATATACTATGAGTACTTTCCATACTCATCCGCTCCTACTAGTCGCCTAAGACCTTTTGGTTACATCCTAAGTCGAATGTATTGCGCAAGACATGAGGCTGCGGGTCTCCAACGTTGTGACTTCCTAATAGTGATGCATCATGTGCAGAGATTGGCTCGACGTGATACTTAAAATAGAGGACTCTCGAAGCTCGGTAGGCACTCAAACCTCGGCTTGGTTCATATCGTCTCGATAGCTTCAACATCGAAACAAAATGTTGAGGCTATATTACAGTAACATTACTGCAAATGCAAATGTATAACACCCGATCAAAACGCAGGTGTTCTTCTTTCCCAAGTCAAGGACTTAGACGTACGCTTGGACATGGAAATTTGTAGGTAAACGTTACTGCCATACTGCTGGTAACCATCACGAGGGATAGATAACCTGCCCATCCCAATCTAAACCTTCTTTTCCAAGTGCTGGCAGCCAAACCACCCTCCTGTAAAACTCATATCCCGTCGGAATATGCAAATCATCGGCCTTAGCTTCTTTTTTGCTTGATATTGTCGATATGCATTCTATTGATCCATGTCGTTGCCCAAGGGTAAGCACGCTGTACTCTAGCTTCGAGTTACGTAATTGCAATGCTGCATGGACATATGCGCTCACCCGCTTCATGTGCCGTATATATAAAGCGTGAATGTAAAATTTTGAATTGGTCCTTGAGGTTCTTTAGTGACTACCTGTTTAGTTCACATAAAGTCATTCACTCCTTCTTGGTCGTTCCTTTTAATTGTGCCCGTCCGCCAGCCCTTTGCAGTCACTCTAATGCGTCTTTTACTGCCCGCCATCCTCGCTACGGTGGTTTCCGCTACCTCCCTGGCGCAGTGTCGTGTGATCAGGCGAAATGCGACGGTGTCTGCACCAACCACTAGTATCACCGGAGCACCAAGCTTTGTAGCTTCGACCTGGTTCGCCGGTTGGCACGCCAATACAGGATTCCCAGTGTCAAAGATAAGTTTCAGCAAGTATACGCACATGACGTACGCCTTTGCGTGAGTTTCATGTCTCCCCCCTTTGTAGCTGCATAGACCAAGAATTAATTTCGCATAGGACGACTACGCCAGATGTAAACACCCTCGCGATCAGTCAGGAAGATGAGACAATTATTCCAGAGTTTGTTTCAGCTGCTCACCAACATGGAATCTCAGCTTCTATCTCTGTTGGCGGGTGGACGGGCGGCCGCTACTTTTCTACTGCAGTTGCTACTGCAAAGAATCGCACCGCATTTGTGAAAACGCTTTCGAACTTCGTAGCCAAGTACAAATTTGATGGCATTGATTTCGAGTAAGTTTTTGATTTGTAAGGTATTTCGAGGAACTGCTCACCATCTGTAGCTGGGAGTATCCCAACCATCAAGGAATCGGCTGTAACACCATCTCATCCAGTGATACAGCGAACTTGCTCCTTCTCCTCCAGGAACTCCGTTCGACACCCTCCACATCCAAACTCATACTGAGCGCCGCGACAGCCATCACTCCTTTCATGGACGCTTCTGGGACGCCTTCCACTGACGTCACTGCCTTTGCCAAGGTACTAGACTTCATTGAAATCATGAACTATGACATTTGGGGATCATGGAGTAACGCTGTGGGACCTAACGCACCACTAGCCGACGCATGTGCTCCTCCAGCGGACCAGCAGGGTTCAGCGACGAGTGCCGTCGCCGCCTGGACAAATGCCGGCTTCCCGACGAATCAGATCGTACTTGGTGTCGCAGGCTACGGGCACAGCTTCAGTGTCGCAAACTCTGCCGCATATCAAAACGACAGCCTCGCGCCGTACCCGCCCTTCGATAAGTCAAACCAACCCAGTGGTGATTCATGGGATGATGCAGCAGGTCCTGACGAATGTGGCGTCCAGCAGTCAGTTGGAGGCAAGCACGCATATCCGGATGCTACATCGACCCAAACTGACAAGTAGCCAGGCATATTCCAATTCTGGGGCCTCATTCAAAATGGGTTTCTCACTACCGCTGGCCAACCAGCAGCGGGGATTGGCTACAGATTTGACCAGTGTAGTCAGACAGTAAGTCCAGGGTTTTCCTCAAAGATACTTCGCGTTGACCGCTGTGTGCAGGCCTACGTCTATAATCCCAAGACCCAGGTCCAGGTTTCATTCGATGATGCAGCAGCGTTCACCGCCAAAGGCGCGTACATAAAGTCAGCTGGTCTCCGAGGGTTCTCCATGTGGGAAGCTGGGGGTGACTACCAAGATATTCTAATCAACGCCATCCGTAGCGGAGCGTATCTAGCTTGACGACCCCAGTCTTGGTTGGCAGTTCCTGGTTTCTGTGTCCTCATGTTCATTTGTTTTCTTCCACCTCCACAAACTGCATCTGAAAAGGCAAAAGTCTTTGTAATTTGTATCTGTGGCATGAGTGGTATGGGCAGTATATACGGTGCATACCGGCCAGTACGCGGTCCCATTTTCTTGTGTTGTTAGCGAAAAAAATCATCTTACCTTCGTTAGTATTCATAAACTGTAATCTGAAAATTACAATTGCCGTTACCATACCATATTGATCCTGATTGTTAATGTAATGCATAACTGGAGGCCGAAACTATAGTCAAACATCGAAACACAGACACTCATTACATAACGCTTCGGATTAAACACCATTGAAAATATATCACTAGTTCTGAAATTTGAAAGATGTTGTGGAGGGAGCTTCTAGGTAATCACGGAACTAGGTCGTCAGCAGTGAGTATGCTCCTTTCTTCGTAAACTTGGCCTCTCAATGTCAAATATGATTAAAGAGACAAGACGTCCGTGATGCGAAGATCATATGTACTTCCAGTGCGGAAAGTTCACACGCCACACGCAGCAAGAGATTGCCACTATTGCCGTACCCTGACCACCTTTCTCTTTCCCTTTCCTCCCGTTGCAGCCGGGCCACCTGGTGAGCCTTCACTAGGCATTGGTGCATTCATACCCGCCTTAACCGTCTCAATGAGTATGTTTGCTTCTTGGGCAGGACTGAACTGCGACACGCGCGGTGCACCCAATGGGGGCTTCGGAAGCCTGGACTTTGTTGTACGTATTGGAGAAGGCGCGGTGCGGAGGCTCGAGGAAGTTTTGGCCTTGTCTTTCTTGTTGGAGGAAGAAACGACATCGGTTCCAGCCAAAGGCAGGGCGTTTGGAGTAAGTGTTGTCACGTCAGTATCAGTAGTTGGGCGAGGAACTAGGTCGGGGTGTTGTTGCTGGATGACCAGTCCAATAGCCTCCAAGAGCCGCTTTTCTGAGTACGGAAATGCCATGTGAATAAGAAGTTTGAACACGTGACCAGAACTGAAACGGTGGGGGGAATATGGTACGCACTCGTTTTGATCTGTGGATTCTGGAGGCGATTGTCAACCTTGAAACACACTTTGACTCGGCCAGGATTCTCCCAATCACGAGGGTGCTGCTTCGAAGGCTGAACAAAAAGGGTACATGTGTGAATTTCAACAGTATTAGGCTGGCACAAGACAGACCTCGTGAAGGGTTTGTAGCCCCATACGTCCACATGCATCGACAATGTCGATGGATAATGGCCACCAGATGGATTTCTCACGTGCAATACGACGTTCACTTCTTCCGTAAGGACGTTTCGCATCAAGGTAGATAGGGTATATACTCGTCCACCTGGATAGCATGCACATACGTTGTTGCGAAGGAAAATATCAAGTATAGGTTACGTTGCGTACATTTTGTAAGCGCTGCCATCTTGGATCCATATTGTTTTCTTCCCCGTTACAGGATCAACCGTTATTCTCTCACCAGAAGCAGATGTCTCTCCCTGGCTCGGTTGTTCTTGCAATCGAGACGATGGCGGAGGCCGTAAGGAGGGCTCATTCAAGTTGAGCTCTTGAAGTAGTGGACCATGCCCACCGGTATTGGGTAAACGAGGAAGAGGGAGGTCAGTGTCGTCGTTGAACTCGTCCTCGACTTCTTCAATTACAGCTCGTCGTGACATGGCGTGGCGTGGCGTGTGACGACGTGACGTGACAAAATGAGGTCGTCATTCACGATGTGAGTATCGTCCTAAAGTGTTCTTTACGTAGATGGATTAAGTACTTTAAAGCCTCGTACTATCCCATCTAGCCGTTGCTGCCGTATCCTCAACGACCCCTTTACGGGAGCGCAATGGAAAAGGGGACGTGTTATGTGAACCGTTTGGAAGTTGCGAACGATGTCCAGAAGGAGAGGTATGTGTTGTTTAATATCAACTTTTATTTTCTAAGACTGTGCCTCAGATGCAGCAGCCGTTCTGCCAGCCTTTCGGCAACCGTCGCTTGCTACACTGTCGCGATCCAACCTCGGATTTGCAGGGAGAAATGCCAGCATGGAGTTCATGCGGACGAATAATAGCGCAAGAAAAGGCAGACTTCTTCGAGTTTATGGTAAAGCCACTCGAACCTCTACTGTTATCTTGTTCTCAAATATATGAAGGCGTGTAACTTGGCGTTCGCAGTTATTGGGCTACTAGTCTTGCTTTGGCGGTCACGACAGATGGCTTATAAACGTTCCCGGACGCTGGCTGCTCGAATAGGCGTCACCAGAACACCCCCGGGTGTCCCTTAGATGACATGAGATTTCTTTCAATTTCAGTGATAGGTACATATCTGAATGCCAAGGATGACGGCATACGTTGTATGTTGTCCTTCCCCGTCTGTTCTCACATCGACTGGTGAAACTGGCGAGCTCGGTCTCAACACTGGGCACGGACGGAGGACATAGTGCACCGCCATTTGTCCTGTACTTGAATAAGCAGGTGTTTACACAACCTGTCAGCAGATTATCAATTTATTTATCCCGATCGGACAACAGCCCCCTCACATCGGAATCCCGCTTTGGATGATTGATAATCAAGGGAGCCTTTCAACTGCCAATACTGCCTCGGGTGGTATAACGAGATACTTTCGGTGAACGTGCTGTAAACTTTGCGAAGCTGGCGGTACTCAGGCACATCATTCCTGGCTTCAACAGAAGTACCGGCCATCCACCGTGCGACTGCTGTAGGTAAGAGTTCAATATACTAAGCGATGCAAACTGAGGTTGGTTGAGGATTGGTACTTTAGAAGAAAATATTTGTTGTAAGTCAGGAATTCTAGCGAGTAAGGGGGAGACGATTCGTCCCTTCTATCGGCAATCGGAATCGGAACGCAGCCTAACTGCAAAGGCGTCTGTATTCGAAGATAATCTCAGCTCGTTTAGAATATCCGACCGGGGGAAAGACGGTCCCATTTTATCCATTAAATTGGTCTTGAAGTATTTTCGACTCAGATTTGATATCTCCCTTAGCAATCTCACAGAAGATCCTATATATCCAGCATTAGATAGCATCCCTCCATCGCAGCTCTTTTACGATATGTTGGCTGACTTTGCACCTTTATGACAAAAAGGGCGTTCGTGCATTATTAACCAAATCTCTGGGCGCTTAGAAATTCGGACTCAGCATCTTGATCCCACGATTACCGCAACTTCTCAAGTGTACTTTTCTACAAAATTACAGGCTGAACTGCCCTCACTGCTGAAAGAAGAAGATCTCATATTTCAGAAGAGCATAAACGCCAGAGATGCCGAATTTGTGGATGCGCTCAAGTAATCCCTGGGAAAGATGGCGGCACTGAATGGGGAACCAGGACTATCGCCGCTCCGGTCACTCGGATTATGTGCACATTACTTCATGGCAAGCTATATATGACTAGACATTTCAGCGCCTGCGAAAAATGGCCATGAACCTCCCCCGATTCTCCTCCCCTCCTCAATGTCCCAGGTTGGCACTCTGCAAGGCCCAGGAATGCCTCCTGGTAAGCAGCCTTTGGCATCACCACCCCCACCACCTCGTAGATCAAGAGCGGTTGCGTGTGCAGAATGTCGGAGGTCGTAATGTTTCTGCCCCGATAGTGAGACAAACACTGATGAATTATGTCAGGTTAAAACTTAAATGCGACCGTGCCTTTCCGTGCATGAATTGTCGTAGACGCGAAGTCGCTAATCTTTGTCCCAATGGTATGGATGTCATTATTTTTATAAGACAGACCCTAGCCTATACGTTTTCTTTCGTAGGGTCACTTATTACACGATCACGGTATTTCTTTTGTTATGTGCAATATAAAGTTATTCTGATCGTCTCTCAGCCTGTCAAATTCCGCCATTGCTGAAAGTACAGGGAGAAAGCACGATGTGAAATGGATGATAGAGAGAATCAAGCAACTAGAAGAAGCCTTAGCGCTCGTGCAATCCAAAGTCTCCGATGATCCACATCCTCTGCTGTCAACATCAGCCCGCTTGGATGGATATGGCTCTGGGTTCTCGGAGCAACCCGACGGCGAGACATCCACCCCCCCGCCTACGACTCGCTTAAAATGCTCAAACCCAATCTCCCACACCAACTATTCCGCGTCCGATAACAAACCGACGGCTCAGCCACATTCTGCCGATCCGTAGTCATCGATGTGGAGCTCAATGATATGTCTCATCGTGTATTAATCCTCGCTTTATTGGTAAATGCTTCTTTGTGTTTAACGAAGAAACTCGCGCCTGCCAATGGACCCTGACCGATCTCTGGAGACTAGACCATTAACGTTGCAGCGTTTTCTGCCATTACCTTCACGGTCGCTTTTGCAATAAATTTTACAAGTATCAATACAAACCTCCAACTTTCGGTCGTCCTTGCCATATTATCAAAGTATTCCTTTGCAAATCAGGTCCCATCTATTTGATCTGTTTCTTTAGACATTTTCTCCCTCCTTCCTCCCCTCCCTCTGAGAACACTTGCTCTGACTCTCCCCATCTCCAAATGAAAGGCAGGCTTTGGCCGTTCACATTCTTGCTCAAGCGACTCTTCGTTGGCCAGCGGTGAAGGCGATCTACGCTTCCTTTCTCATTGTTTATTTCATTACCCTATCGTCTTCCCGCACCAGCAGAGTTAAGTGTTTACTTAAAGTGCCTTTGACTCTTTGCCCCTCTTCCTGGCCCTTCTACCTCTTCCCCAATGTTCTCAGATTGACTCAATGAAGACTGCAATAGATAATCTAGCATGGCTGCGCACAGTCTCCCAGTGGGTTCTAAAGGATACATTGACGTTACTGAGCCATCCCTAAAGATTAAGAAAAGTGTAACGGGTAATACTACTACCCAGATTCCACCAAGGAGCAAAACACTGGACGATAACTAAAAATACACACCACGGTAAGTATGCCTAACCCCGGCGAAACACTAATCATTTCATCTCTCCATTTTCAATTGGGTAACAGCATATGGTGCATTGGGTTCATTTGTGAACATCCCCAACTGATCCATGAACGAATGCCATTGCATGTCCCAGTCCGGGTCACCACCTAGCATTCCGAATGCGGAATGGGTGTCAGACGGCGCAGGCACATAACAAGCAGGTCCAACATTTGGGGGGTTTGTCTGGTGCGGGTTCCTACTCCAAGATTCTAGTGGTGGGTGAGCCGCGCGACCAGTTGGGGGAGGGTATGGGGTGTTAACCTGTGGTAAGGGAAATTTGGGGGGAGGATATGCCGGTTGGTCATATCCATTTGCCGGCACGGAGGGTTTAAAGGTGTTGGGGCCAGCAGGTTGCGCGGGAACAACCTTTTCGGTTTCTCTGGTAGATCTCAAATCAGCTAAGAGAGAAGGATGTGTTTGGTCCAGTGTTTCCGGGGTAAATCCTCTGTTTGTGTTGCCTGCACTTGGTGAGGAACGGTGATACGGGCCATCGGGTGACCCCGCAGAGGCCGGCGACTGGTTGGAAGTGCTGGTTGCATTACTGGTGGATGGCGTGGCGCAAGTCCTCCCAGACACGATTCGTGTGTGTCCACCTAGGATGTGGAGTTCCTCGTCATGGGAGGCTGAACTCTCTGGCAAGTCCGGGGGCAATGAAGCCGCTCCGTGTTTACCGGCATGGTATCGCGCGAATGCTTGGTGAGCCCTGTACCGAAGGCGGGTAACGACAGCCTAGAGAATATCCCTGAGGAGTTGTGGAGATAGAGAAAAAGACTTGAACAAACCAGTGCCTTAGCAGGACGACCCATGGATTCCTTCTGCTGTTGAGCAGCAGCTCGGTGAAAGAGGTTATAAGCCGCATTAATCTGCTCTAAAGCTGGTTGTGCCAAAGGGCTGTTAGGTGCTTTGGCTACAATGGATCCCACCACGATCTGGGTTGCGGGGGGGATTGTTATGAAAATATCAAACATGGCGACAACAGGTGCTCACAGCCGCAGCTAAGCCATGACACCAATAGAGCCAGAATCGTTTTGCAAGTTCGCCATTTACTCGCTCTACTGCCTGCAGCATAGCAATCATAACACACGAGCTGCGGAAAATCGCTAGTACCGAAGGTGCATAACGATTTTCCAATAGATCCTGTGAAACTTGATGGTCACTTAGTGCACGCACGAAATAACCTCGGTGCAGATACAACAAAGCTAATTGGAGCCCATCATAAATTGAGCAAATAGACACAAAAATAGAGCGGTGCATACTGAGATGAGGCCATGCGACAATCATGAATTTCTGCATTGTGACTCCTAAGCTCGATCCCGACAAATCGACGATCGGATCACCGGGCGCGCGTGAGGTGTCAAACTCAATCAATGGAGCCAAATCCTGATCGCGGACTTTTCGGTCAAGTGCCAGGACTGTCGGATAGTTGGCAGTCTTTGCGCCAAGGATAGCCTCGATCACTGGTGAAAGATATACCGAAAAATACCTGTACTTTATCGAATGGAATGGGGGATCTAGCTCATCATTTGAAAAAGCAAACTGCGTTTCATCTGCGGGCATCTTGCAATCTACCGTTGAAAGCGAAAATGATGGGGGGCGGCCAAAATTAAGAGCCTATATTGGTTGATGGCGGTGCCTCATTGATGGAACTGCGAGCGATATGAATGTCACAACGTACCTGTGTCAACTCCAGAGAATATATTTCCCAAAAGAGTAATCTTTGTCTCTCAACGGTTTTCGTGTCCAACAAATTCCACGCAGCGCTATCTCGATCTTGAATGAAGATGGTTAAGGGTGGAAAATAGGCACAGGAGAGATAGCATACGTAAGCCAACCTGCAATTGGTCATTATATCCATGACTACCATCAAATCAAATATGAGGTGCGTACGTTCTGAGATAGGTTCACCAGTAAACCCATAATAGCCCATGAAACTTGTTCGCTGTGTTTCCGGTTCCCAAGCCAGTGATAAAATGACATGAGCATCTGCCAAGGGAAGACAGTCAGTGCAGAGGTCGGAAAGATGGTTTCAACAGAGAACCAATAGATACCAATGTCTGTATTGCAGGCACAGTCGGCTCTACCAATATAGGGTCACAGCTGAGGCCTGCTCGTGCGAGCTGGTGATAGAATTCAGCTTCAACATTGTTGGGGGGTAAAGTCAGATCAAGCAATGTAGCCAAAGAGAAAACCATGAAAAGTAACGCGAGCTCGTGTGACTCTGGCCGTCCTGGTGAGTGGGCCTGATCACCATTGACTGGAGAAGGCGGCGGGTTGTAAACAGGGCCGAAGATTTCATTGATGAAGTGGTCTCTTGTGACAGGATGACACCTACGCAAGCGCAAGCATATAAACACAGTCACATATGGATGGAGACAACAAGACCAGATTCTCACAGCCAGGCAGCATGTTCAAAATATATCTCGCATAGAGACCAAGCTTTTGCTGTAGGTGGAAGATAGGATCGCATGTGCTCCATGACTGCTCCCTTGCGATCCGCAAGATTCGAAAAAATGACTCGCGTAGGGAGGGCCTCGGAAGCTATACTTCGAATTTCGGGAGGTAAGAGATCCGTCATCTCGGAGTCATCTGACTGTGACTACTGGTCAGTGGGGGTAGTAAACCGTTCAACAAGGGTGTACCTGAAGTAGCATCTACCTCGGCCAATCAGCGTTAGTTCTATTGCCATATGTTTCGGGCACTTACATGCATCCCCGCAGTCCGACCCAAGAAATTTGAGTTTCCTAGGGAGTCGATCGTCAATGTACCTAAGGAATCTTGAACAGAGTCCAGGTCGTCTGGGTCATCCTCGTGGTGAGACGTTTCATGCAGGAGAGCATTTGGATGGTGTTCAGAGCTACGAGGAGAGGTCAAAAGGTCGGGCTCGAGAAGGGGATGGTTTTCAGTTGAATGTTTGGCTTGGAGTGTCCGAAGAGCTTCTTCAAGCTGTCGACATCGATTGGTGAGCTCAGCGATAGTTTTACTGAGCTTCACTGCGTCCTCCGCAAGAAGCCTAGATATGAATGCTCATTAGAACCGCTCCTCACCCTGACCCAGGCAGGGTACTCACCGTGGACGGGGAGGGAGAGATCCTGAAAGCCAAATAAACCACGGGAGGACGTCGAGTATGGATATGCGTACCATTAGGACAGAGAGCAGCAACGTTCCTTTTCCTACAACTCTCACATGGAAAGACGCGGTCACATCGTAATTTGAGACGTCCTTGAAAGCTCAATTAGCTGCATTTTCTGAGAGACAGTTGATATGCTCACGACATTCTGCACACGAATGTGGTTTACCACTTGACCTGATAGCGCGACTTGCTCCCGGAGAGGTTGTTCCAGAGACAGTCATCTTGAACAGGGTTGAACAGGGCGGAAGCTGAAAGGTATCAACCTTCTCTCCACTTGGTATGTCAGCTCAGGCACCCCGCATGCTTGCCCCGCGGAGTTTTCAAGCAACGGCGCTCCCTGTATTAATTGCAGACTCCGAATTTCAAACCTTCAAGCTCAAGATAAGTTAGAAGAGGTACGCTGTCGGCGGCTTGACTTCATCATTTGGGTTTATCCGACCATTCGTCTAGCGTTTGTTCCTCATTCCTAGCGACTATTGGTAAACTAACTTGCGTGCCTAATGCTTTACAGTTCAGTCGCTCTATTCTTTGGGCTAGGTACCAGAGCTGGCCCATACGTCACGGTTTCTTTAAGGGCTTCGGGACGAGTAGCCGACTATGGGATACCTCTACGCGCGTCAGTAGCGCCGCGAGCCTAAAGAGTCAATTGGGTCGTGTCATGGGATGCAATGACGCCGTTCGACCGCCACACGATACCTCGAAGACCCCGTGCATCTCTTCGCTTGCTATATACTGGAGGATCAGCCGAGTTTTCTCTCATGCCACTCTTAACTTCAATGTGTCCAATCACGGCACTGATAACCCAACCGCCACTTTTCCGTCAGTCTTCATCCATACTTCCGAGTCGGCAGCTGCCCTCTCAGCGCCTTTTATCTCTCCGTGCAGCCTAATCTATTCTTTCGATGCAGTTCAAAGGCACTATGATAACCTGACGGATCAAACAGTGCGGGGTGCAAAGCAGTCACGTTGGGATAAAACTTCTATCAGTAGTGCATCTCTTCTCAAATAAGCACCATTCGGCTGTTCGGTTTAGTTGATCCATTACATTCCCTGGACTCCCCACCGTTGGACGCCTTCGGTTTTGCCTATGTTTGTTATCATGCTCGGTGCAATGACACCCCGTTCAAGAGTCCGATCTCTTCGTGGCTTCTTTCTCTATCCCTGTCATCTGTCGCCTGTGGTGCACAGCCACCAAGCTTGCAGAGCGTCCGCTGGCGGTTCCAGGGACGCATCCATATATCGACGATCACACTGTATTTACTTGACCCTGAGAGTAGTATAGCTGTTGTATTGCAGTTGCGACAATGGTGCTCAGGATACAATTCAAGCTTGGTATTGGGTCCCAGTTCCTCTGGGTTTCTCATCAGAATTCCAAGACAAATCTACTTCTACGGATCTATCGGTCATTATTCCTATATAGGGTTTCCCCCGTCTCCACGTTCGGCGCTTTGGCCCCTTGTTGCCCGTTCAATAACCTTGACTACATCTATGACAATTATCCATATGTAACCAATTGAGGTTCGTATATTTATCGCTGCTCAACTTTGCCGCAAAGTAATCGATCATCACGCCAGAGCATTTACGCTCGTATATGCTCAAAGTTTTACTCAACGTAAGCATATCTTCTGCTTTTAGCTGGTTTTAAGTTGATTCAAATTTTAAGAAATGTTAAAGCTGGTACATACTGGGGATTTTGGAATTTTTTTTGACATCTATGCATCACTTTCGGTGGACAAATGTGTTGATCCCTGCCTCTCTGTTACGCATCCGTCAATCAAGATGCTTCCACTTCACTGATGGTGCTGACTGTTTGCTTGCATGTCTTCTAAGTATTCACTTCTTTGTTTGACCTGTACATTCCTGTGTCGATCGTATGAAGATGAGGATCCCCCAATGGTTTCGCGTCTGGATCCATCGGGAATACGTAGCCATCTTTTGTGGTACCAATGGACAAGTTGATCAGTCTGGCAATATCAACGTGAGTCAAAAGTTTGGCCACCACAAAAGCATCACCAGCGACAGGACTCTAGGCCTCAGATGTCAATGGAAATCACCATCACCATGTGATGTGATTCGAATATTGAATGGCAGGGACGCTTAGCTCTTAAAATTGGAGCTGGAACTGCGGGCCGCCGGAGCTCTTCCCCCGCCGGGCCGCCGACCAAGAGTGGGACTCGATGGACTGACGAAACAAAGATTCAGCATCATGCCTCTGTTTCGTCAATGTCTTTAACAGCAGCGATTTCTCCGTGTAACCCCCGGTAGAAATAATATATAAAGTTGTTCCATTGCGTTGCTGGCGCCTGATTAATCGTTCGTGATGGTTCGCCTCGTTTCTGTCCTTCTGGGACTGGCTCTCACCTCGACACCAACATTTGCCATCATTGCTTCTCTAGCCCATGAAAACCCAAATGGACACAACCCATGGTTAATTCAAGATGGCAATTCTTGCCGTGTCGTTGCTAAAGGTGCCGGACAAGATGACGGTCCCACAATTCTTGAGGCATTTTCTCAATGTGGAAAAAACGCAAAAATACTTTTGGATGGGTATTATGTCAGATGCAGCCAACGACTTCATGTATGGATCTTCTGAAAAACGTCTGGCCTGTAGGTCGTGAACACGCTTCTTAAAACCATCGGACTCGATAACGTAGAGATCGAGCTGAGCGGAACTATCCAGTACACCCCCAACATCGCATACTGGAGCCCTAATTCATTCTTCCTGACGTACCAGAATGCGTAAGCTTTCTGGATTACGCTTCAGGTGTTTATGCTTAGCGCAACCGTATTCAGTACTACTTTCTGGCTGCTTGGAGGAAATCAAATTCACCTCTACGGCGGGGGCACAATTGATGGAAACGGTCAAGTCTGGTGAGTCAGGGGGAAAATCTCTGTTGCACCATGTAATATTTATCGTAATACAGGTGGGACACATTTGCCAAAAGCCATGATGCTGGAACTGCCGGAGGATCCTCAACCACATTCGCGAGACCTGTCCCCTTGACTATCTACAACTCTACAAATGTTCTCGTCGAAAATATCAATGAGATTGGGAGTCCTTTCTGGGTAGGTTTCAGTGTGTTGGTCTTCATCCTGTCTCACAGAGACTAACTATTTGACCAGAACAACTTTGTGATTGGTTCTTCATTCATTGAATATAGTTAGTGACGGGAAAGCTTATGAAGCATGATTAATTAATCGTGTTTCTGCATCCCAGGTAACATCAGTATTGTGTCCAAGTCATTTTCATCCTCTCCAGCAGCTAATTCTGGTACGGTCTTTCATGCTCTATATTTCACGGTTAACAATTATGTCCTATGCGGTAGATGGTTGGGATATTTATAGATCGTATGCAATTTCTCATTTC
>QMFG01000372.1:0-14636 GCA_003314545.1 Ramaria sp. MG151 | reverse complement strand
GTGTGTTTTATACAACTACAGGATCTTGAGTCTTTCATCACCAGAATAAGGACATATATGACACATACCTTGTACGGAACCGATAGAGCCACCACAGCCGCTTTTGCGAGGGGATGGATCTGCGGGTAGACTATGTCAGAGCCCTGGGACGCCGATGGGCCAAAACAACGTACGTTCGAAAGATCTTTAGTAATCCCGACCACACCATCGAGATATTTGGAAAGACCGCCGAATACATCTTGAAGGGCCGAAAGTGCCAGTGTGATGTCGTCAGGAGAGAAGGTGTCAACGAATGTGGTCAGCATTGGATTTGGGCCGTCATTTGCTTCTGCCACTTCATTCGACTATGCGAGAGCAATCGAACAAGTCAACAATCAGCAGAACCATCCGTCATCTAACTCACTTTCCAAAAACAGGCCAAAGACGCCTTAATCGTCACTTTGAAATCATCAATCTTTGTGGCAAGTTCTGAGGAGTTTTCAAGATCAGATGCCTATGCCAAGTCGCTGCATCAAGAAAACGTACCAGTGTCCTTTCCCGGATAACTGGAGCATTCGCGCAGAAGATCGGTGACATCAATGGGAACCAAAGTTGTTACCTTCGCCAGACCGCGGAGAGTGCGGCGGTGCCGTGCTTGCACCATGAAAGTCGACGTCGGCCAGACTTTCCTGCATTGGAACGTTGGAGGACATGACACTTTGCGAATTGCTGTAGCACTCACATGATCGAATCAGGAGTCCATCGCGCAGGATGCCTCCCTGTAGATGTAAACCTGACGTCCTTGGGACTACCGTCAACCAGAACCTTGATCGACTTTGCGGGTTCGAAGGGTTCATCACAGAAGATGGAGATCTCTATCGTATTCGGATTAGTACACCTGCGATCGCACAATAGGAAAGGAATTGCTGGGACCTCCGATACAAGCACTGCAAAGCGAAATGTTTATGAAACAACAGACATCGTGGTCAATAGAGAAATACATACTATGTGCCTATTGGGATATAAACTTTAGAAAGAGGTTGAGAGTTAACAGCCATATCATCAAGGAATGGAACAAAGGATACGAGTTCTGACCAAACAAGACTCAGACGCCGAAGGACTTTTCCTATTTGGGTGCTCAGCCGAAAGTCGACAACCAGGAAAAAAGAAATTATTGATTTATTAATTAATGATAATATCAAATAAATCAATAAGCGTTTCTACGCCTTTTCAGGCGACCGTACAGGTGAGGTCCAGTGAGAATCATCTGGTACAGTTTCGGGTGACTAAATCAGAAGATTTTGTACTGGCTTTTATGTACCATGTTGCAACTCCTCCACTGACTTTTCCCCCACGCTCATCTCCGCCCCACCCCGAGTTTTTGTTGTTGCCATTGGGCCCCTTCTCTCTTCATACTCAGCTCTACCTCCTTAGCTCCCTCTTTCATCCCTCTCATTATATCTTTCACCCAGTTTCCTAGTTGTGTGTCTTTATGGTTCTACATTTTTCAATGCTGTTCTCCCTACTGCTACCTCCTGCTTTACGAGTAGTGCTTATGTTAGCAGTGCAGTAGTCATATAGTTATACTCACATAGTAAAGAGTCCCTAGCTTTTCTCCTCACTGGACACTGAGTCCCATGTTTTTAACACTTCCACTCAGTTGTTGGAAAATCTATTCATCAAAAGACATTACAGAATCAACAAACTCATTGCCACCAACATTCATCAATTCCAAATAATCACTGCAATTTTCATCACACCACATATACAGACAAACACCTCAACCACTGCATATCATATCAAATACAAGATTCAGGTTACACCAGCTCAGCATCCTGTCTCTATATTTTGGAAGGGCCTAAGATTGCTTGAGGTTTGGGCATAGCCTTAAGGAATGAGTGTGTACTTTATTTTCTGATCTTAGTCAATATCAGAACTGAGGACTAGAGTGCATGAGCAGTGTCTTATATACTATTGAGGGAGTATGGATGAGTGATGTTTGAAGTTAACATCATTTGGGTCCAAGGCCCAAACCTTGGTTGTTAGACTTGGGATGAGTTCTAACAAGTCTGAATATCCTCTCTTGTGGATCACCAATAAATTTGAGAAATAATAAAGGATATCACTGGTTAATGTTATATCTTATCCTGAACCAACTTGTCTCTAGAATAGCTAGAAGATGAGAATTGATTTCTTGTTTGAGACTCTTCCTAAACAAACAAACCCATGTCATATTGGTCCTGAGTGACTAGGATATATTCATTATGATACAAGATGAAAATCTTTCAGAACCACAGCCTCTATGACTAAGTATATATTCTTATAATACCTGATCTATCCCTATCATTGGTAATTCAGAAGTACCAGCATGATTTCGGAGTATCATATTTAACTTTATGTATCATATATGATTATGCATGATTTCTCCAAGCGCGTCCATGATAGCATCTTGTCCCTTCTTTAACTTCCTCACGATCCAGATGCTTCGTAGTACACCAAGTTGAAAAACATTCGAAGTGAGATGAATATTTTCTCAAATATTAACAAGTATTATTTAACCAACTTCCTCCATCGGGCCAACTACTACTCTTGGTACCTCTTGTCGCATCGTTGTCTGTGTCTGTATCACTTTTGGTCATCATACGTCGCGGAGTGGTTGGTTTCATGCTGGGGAGTATTGTAAATACATAGCAGCGGGGCTAAACATGCTGTGATACCTCTTGCTCTTTCTTTTTTAGTTCTCCAGTCTCGCTATCGAGGCCCTTCTGCGAAACGGGTAAGATACATTTAAATCGCAGACAACTGACATTAACCTGTACAAGCTCAGGATTGTTGGTTACTTTCTCCACCACTTGTTCTTGAGTTCCAGTTACTGTATCTCCCAAAGACTAGTCAAGCAATTAAGCAACAGTCTAAGGATATTAATAGGAAAATAAACACACAGCTTTATTCGTATTTGCATAGTTTGGTCCATATCCGACTGCACCAGCATGCTTCCGTTCGGGTAATCCCTCCTTATCCGCCTGTCCTGGAGGATTGTCGATGGCCGCATTCTGAGCAGTATTGGACTCTGTCTCGTCGACGTAATGGAACGCCACAGAACGAAGGGCTTCTCGAGCTCGAATTTGGGACGGTGTTATCTCGATCTCATCCAGGCTGTAAAGATCCACCCTTATGAGCTAGTGGTGGATTGACGGTGGTGACTATTAAGGATTAAGAGTGATAATAATTTATCGTCGGGTCACGTGACGAGTTTGAGGCGCGTCGTGTCGCGTCGACGTCCTGCGTGGAAGGGTGTATGAATAGAAGTCGAGAGAATAGGATAGTCAAGGACCGTTTGAAAGCCAAATGGAGGACTCACGAGTCAGCTGGACTTAAAACTCGAAGTCAAAGCAGTTAGGATTCTGTCGTCAAGATGTACATTAGCACAGACAGACAATTTCTCCTTTAGTTAATGTGAAAGTCCTATCCTCATCAGGTCCTGCTCCCGTTGCGTGGCGTCGTTTATGACGCTCGTGTCTGCCCCTTTGACTCAAGGGGGGGTCTCTTCCCTGTCTCGCGTATGTTTATGGGCGGTGCCCCTTGACTCGAAATGCTCGTGCGTACTCGTGTGTCGTCTCGGCTCGTATGTCAGATATTCTGCACTGGTCTGGAAGTGAGTACTGGATTAAATGAAAATGAAATAAAAGTGAAATAGAAATAAAATGAAATGGGAGAAACAGAATATCTGTCCTTTGTGAATTGTCCATCCACCCCTTGACCTTATCTTCTCAACATTATATACTAGTAGCTATAGGAGAAGTTTCAGATTCATACATATGAGAAAGTATTGTACTTGTAAATGATTTGTCCTTTCATGACCTCCATTTTATGATTTTGCCTGTGTGTAAACATCCAGGACCTTGACTTATCACACCTAGGTCATTTGGCTTCATTTGAAAGTGTTTGGGGTAGTGAGCCCCCTTGTATGATGACCTCGGCTGAACTTGTAGGTACAATCCGTTGTTGTGTTCATTGTGATCGCCTCGTGATGTTGTGATGTTGTTGAAATACACGCGTGTATAGGTTCAAGCTCGATTCTCAAACAAGGGGGGGGGAGTCCAAAGCTGACTGAGAAAGGTGAAAGAAAATAACAAGTAAAATAATAAGGCGACACTCCTTCCTCTCAGTGATCCTTGTCCGTCCTTTTTTCCTAACCACATTGACAATGACGTTACGTGATCCTGTCCCCGCTTGCGGTTCAACGGCGGTAGAATCCGAACCACCACGGCTAGACATGGTTCTTGCTGGTTCTTGCAAGCGTAAGCCTGCTATTACATTTCGGTGCATATTTTCATGTGTTAGATCCAGTCTCGTGCTTATGCTATGTATAGTAGTGCGGGGAAATTTCACAGACGTTTATAAGCTACGTGGGAAGTCTAACGATTTCGGCTAGCGTTATCAGTTCCTGTAATTGTCCCTTGCTCTATTTCATACCACCAATTGCTAAACATGCCTTGGGAGAACATCAGGCTCAACAGCGGTGAGCTTTTAGCCGTCATACTCTGTGAATATCCATCATGACAGGTTGCTTCAGGGAGTGAGATTCCTACTATTGGATTTGGAACATGGACTGCAGGCAATGGTAGCCAGGCTACAGATCAGGTCGAGCAGGCCTTGGGAACGGGGTTTGATCATATCGGTGGGAATCAGAAATTTATGACCATAGGAGCTGCAGAACTCACATGCCAATTAGATACTGCTCAGGCTTATAGGAACGAAATGGAAGCCGGCCAAGGTCTCAGAGAGAGCGGAATTCCTCGATCGGATGTTTTTATTACAACTAAGTACTCTGGATTGAGGGACGTTGAGACGTCTATCCAAGATTCTTTGAAATACGTGAGCTCTCAAGTGTCTCGCATCCATCACTTTTGTTTTGATTCCACTGTCAAGCTCGGTGTCAGCTACGTCGACCTGTACCTCATCCACTCTCCACGACTCGCTCAAGGGGACATACCCGGTTTGTGGAAGAAATTCGAAGACATTCATGCTAAGGGTCTTGCAAAGTAAGTCAGAGCCAATAAATATATATGGCCGGCTATTAATGTCAAGACAGGAATATTGGTGTCAGTAACTTCAACGTTGATGACCTCAAGGTTCTCCTAAAGGACGCCAAAATCAAGCCAGCCGTTAACCAGGTTTGCCGGGTGTGCTCTCTAACCGACGCCAATTCATCCGCTTTCTGTAGATCTTGTTCCATCCTTATATTCAAGCACAGCAAGCACCGATTCTTGAATACTGCAAGGCGGTGGACATTGCTATTGAAGCGTATAGTCCCCTGATGTACATTTTCCCTTAGTCCCAAAATTAATTTCAGGCTGATTCTTGGTCTAGTCCCATCACAAAGCAGCCTGGCGGGCCGCTTGATAAACCCTTAGCACAGATTTCGGGACGCACTGGTGCAACCTACGACCAGATCCTGCTCGCCTGGAACAAATCTAAAGGCAATGTGGTTCTCACGTAAGACGTCGTCTCTCACGTCTTTTTCATCTCATTAATGCCCTTCTGTAGCACAAGTTCCAAACAGTCACGACTGGAAGGCTACCTCAAAGCTGGTGACCTTGGTACAGTTTCCGCTGTGAGAAACATACCCGTGGCATTAACCTTCTCCTGTAGCATTAACGCAGGACGAAATTAACGCTCTGGATGTGGCTGGGGCTCTTGGCCACGTGCGGCTGTACAAGGTCATCCTTAAAAGGCTTACGGTAGTAACTGTTGCCATTGGGATGTTCTGGGGCGCTTCTCGACTCCTGGGTCTCTAAACAACTAGGGGAAGTTGGTCCTTCAAATTATCCTATACCAAATGTAGGATAGTTTGCGAAGCCTTGTAACATGTTGCTCAGGCCAGAATACCACAATATTAACATAAGCAAAAGCATATGGCATGATTTGTAGGGAGTTACAAACAGTTGAACTAGAACAAGGCTTCATGACCATGACACCCAGACCTAATACACATGCTAAAGTGGTGTTATGAGCCGCAACATAACCATGTAAGAATATGAGAGAAACGAAACACAAGAACTCCGAGGCCGGGAAGGACATGAACAACATGAGGTGGAAGGAAAAAGTCGAGGGTGAGATAGTTAGGAATACGACACGGTGATGTGAGGAACAGGAGTAGGACAGAACAGGCTGGTACACGATGGGTATGTCAGAGCACCGGTCAATACACAAAGCAAGATCGCGGAGGCCCGAGTTGATACATGGCTTAATTCCATTCCTGATGATGAAATTGATCAACAAAAACATTCGATGAACACCCAGATTGTTATAGAAGAACCTTACCTAGGCATCCGCCTCCGCCTTTTCAGCCTCAGCCTCGGCCTCTGGCTCTTCGGGGATGGGCTGGTCCACGGTGCTAGCAGCATTCTCTTTCTCGTCGTCGGCACCCCCTGCTTTGGCCTACGGATAGGAACATTACTTCCATTACACATAACGACCCAAGATATGTGCAGGCTTACTTTGGACGCTGGCTTCTTCGAGCCCGCCTGTGAACTGGGCTTTCCTGTTTTCGATGCTGGCTTGTTCGACGCTTTGGACGAGGGTTTATTAGATGCCTTAGACGATGGCTTTGCAGCAGCGGGAGAAGGTTTAGAGGAGGGTTTGGCCTATGTGATCTGAAGCGTTAGTCAAGGCGACTAGAAGCGACGATAAAGTAGTACCTTCTTGCTGGCTGGCTTCTCGACGTCGTCTTTATCCTTTTCAGCTTCATCGGCTTTCCGCTTTTTGCCTTTTGTGGCCTCGGCTTTCTTCACGCGTGGCTTAGGAGTAACAACTGGCTTGGGTAGATCTTTAACACGGGCGGACCTACGAACACCTTCCGCAGGCTCAGCAGCAGCTTTACGGGGAGGCATTTGATGGCAAGCGAATGAAGTAACACGGAGCAGGGGGTTGGGCGTTGAAGTGGTTAAGGGGAAAGACAGACGCGTGAGGGTTATGCTGAGTATTCACGCTTTTGAGGCCCGACTGAAACCTCATCACGTGACTTATTTAAGCTGATTCAAAACAAAACGCATACAGCGCCCATGCACGTTTCGATGGAGATAAACCCCTGGCCTGTGCTGACAGATTCCAACTGTACGCGTAATACCTAGTTAACAGCTCCAGATATTCGGCGCTCTTTCGCAAGGTTTGTACCTCAGTCGTTAACTTCCAGCAGGGATTCCCCCGTTTGTATAGCAGGAGGAGGAGCTGATGTCATCTAGGACTTCATCGAGCATAAGCCACAGTCGAAAACAATTCCAATGACTTTCTTACCTGGATTCACCTCTATGCTTTATGTCCTGTGTCTCCTTCCATGTGTCAAAGATGCAAGCTGTTAAATCCCTCGTTGATGTGCTCAGACACTCAAAGAAAATCCGAGTGAAAATTAAAAAGAGCAATTAGAATTGCTTAAGCTCATTATGCCAAAATGTTGCAGTAATATTATTTCTATATATTCCACAAACTGTGTTTACAGACCAGGTTAAGTCAATGTACGTGGTGAGGTTGTGTAGCATTCTTGCGTTGTAGACCGCTCCCTACGCAAGTTCTCTTGATAGGTTCTGTCGAGTAGGTCACCTATCTTTTTTCCTGACAAGGGAGTTGGTCGAATGTTGAAGTAATTCTATATAACACATGTATGCTAATGATATAGGTGCCACAGCTGACCATTAAAGGCACTGGGTTTTACTTTCACTTGTCATTGGGAAATATAGTTACTGGAATCAAACAACAAGTGGTGGGGAAAGTAACCAATAATCCTGAGCTTGTACAGTTTAAATATGTGTCTTAGTAAGGAGACATTCATAGTGTAAGGGCAACCCTTGTGGCACAATCAGGGCTAGTTGAAGGGATATCCAAAGAGGAAAGTCTGAGGTTTCTCTGTTTTCAGCAAGGCCACTATATGCTGCTACATGTCTTTCAATTTAGAGGGCAACTCTTCCCAGCATCAACTCCAACCACTCACTATTCCCATGAGGACCTTTGGCCCTGACAGGTATGAAGTTGGACCAGGCTCAGAAACACTTGATCCTTACACCAAATGTCAGTTCTCAGAAGCAGACCTCAGAACCCAGTCTTCATTCCTTGAAAAGACTGAGGCTCAGGATTTAGGATTCCAAGGCATTAGAAGCTTTGAAATGTGGGTCAGAAATCAGGGGTCCCCTGACACATAGATCAAATATCAGACTTGAAACAAGTGTTGTCAGTATATTCTAAAGAGCTTTTCCTCAATAATAATAGGCATGAAACCTGTGTTCTAGATAGCTTCTCAGAGAGACCTCTGTTTAAGAGGCTCTTGTAATCAACATAATGTTGGGGTTTCTCCATTTCCATTTCTATGTCAGCTAAGCACCCACTAGGGTTTTGGGTTTCATCTGGCATCACACTTCTCCTTAGCTTGATCTCTGAGGACATCTGCTATACCACTTGGAAATTATTCCTTATCAGCTTGTATATCCTTGGGTATCTTTAGTTGTGGCTTTGTCATTCAGTGTAGCCCTTACATACAAGATCAATGCTAGCACTTATTCCTATGTGCAATGCTTTGGTGCAGGAAAGGCAACTCTAGCCAAATATATGTAGCAAATACTGTCACCCTCTATGTCTTAGCTGATATGATAAGCTCACACACTCTTGGAAAATAGTCTGATGGCAGTATACTGTCAGACTTGAATTATGAATGATAAGAGTTGTAGATAAATGTGTGGTTAGTGCTAACAATCGGAAATGTTATATTAATAGTAGTAGAATGATATTCAAAGGTAAATAAAAGTCCTACAGTAAAAGTGAATGGCCTTTAGAATGTTTGTGAAAGGAAGCATAGTTCTGAAGAGATAGAATTCTATCTCCTGGGTCAAATGGACTTTGCAGCCCATGTTGACCACAGCCAGTAATATCACATTATTTTGAAGTGTGTTTAAGTCAATACAAACAAGATTGAAGTACTTACTCCAAGGTGTGGTTGTCCAGAGACTTTTATTCAAGGTAGTTCACAATGAGTTGGCAGGTTTGAGCAAAGCAAACAAGTAGATACATAATAATTGAACTAGGGAATCTATACAAAGAATGGTTCAGAAGGGAGAGCAAATGGGAAACTGTGAGTGTCAGGAGGTAGGTAAGGTACATGTATGCTAATTAAAAGTGATAGGAATAAAAGAACAAGGGAGGTAGGAAATTTGTGAATGAGGTAAAAGATTAGCAGACCAGAAATACATCATGAAACATGTTTCTAACTTGCATGGCTCTTCAGGTAGGGATAACCATGTCCAAATCCTTTGGGAAGTAATCCTGAATGTCAGGGATGCATAAACCATAGAGTCCAATGGTATGGGCTGTCATAACAAGCTTTGGAAGAATAGAATTGACTCAATTAATGAGTTCATTGGGAAAGATGGGGATAGTGATGGAGATAGTCAGGATGATTTTTTTTAAGAAAAGATTGTGATCGGACCTGGCTATGGTTGTTTCACCAAATCTCAATAGAGTGATTCAGGGAGCCTGATAGATGATGAAGAATTTGAGTACAAGTGTCTTGATCACATCATTGTGGGTTTGGATTCCAAATGGGACCTTTGGAGGATGATGTCAGAATCCAATTATTAAAGTTAAATGTTATGAACAAATATATTGTTAGCAATAACATTGAGAAGGTTTCCACATGAGGAAAATGGTGTTCGAAAACGAAAGCTAATCCTACAGAAAAAGCGAAGGTCTTTCGGAATGTTTGCGAAGAAGTGCATGGTTCCGAAGAGATAGATATTCCGAAAGGATTCTATCTCGTGGATCAGATGAACCATATGGTTCACGCCGATCACACCCAGTATGATTACATTCTTTCGAAGTGTTTTCAAATTTAAAGTGATAGGTTTTATAGAACTTACTTTGAAATGAAGTTACTCTTTCTGATTGTTCATGATGAATTGTTAAGTTGAGCAGATCAATCAAGTAGACGTGCGATAATTGAACTAAAGAACATACATGCGAATGTGCTACTTATATACTGGGACGTTCGGAGGCAAAGGCGAATGGGGAGTAATCCGTTAAGGATCGGAAAAGTAGCTATAGTACATGTATTCTATTTAATGACCATAATGAATAGAGAACAAGAATGGGATGAAACTTGTGGATGGGAAAGGGGTTCAACAAACTAGAAACACACCCTGAAACCTGTTTCCGAACCGTATGTCGTTTCGGATAAACGAACCCTTGTTTCACCTCTTTAAACGACGGTCCTGAGTGACGGGGATGAACTCGTCCATATGTGGAATTGTATGTATTGTTTCCATAAGCTTTTTAGAAGCATAGAATCGACCCTTCTATTGAGTTCCTAGAAATAGATGGGGATAGTGATGGGGATAGTGTAGGTGCTTCTTTTCTGAGGGAAGGCCAATAATAGAATCTGGTTTCTTGATTGAATCCTTGTGATGTTGCTAGGATGATTCAAGGTGTTATGGGTGACGAGGTGTTGGGGGGTTGTAGGTGTGACAAGTCTGCCGATGAAGCGGGTTCCGAAGAGTGGTTTCGGAAATGTGATGTTCGGATGGTTCGAATGGTTCGGACGGAGGAACAAATCGTAAATCATGATCGTGACAGATGACTTTCAGAATGGAGTATGTGGAATGAGGAGACCGAAAATGCCATTGTGACATATACTTACATTGGTCACTCCTGATCCTGATGCTTAATATTATTAGTTGTCTATGGAGAGATAAGGCTAAACACCATAAAATTAGAGTATGTCTTTCCCACTAAGTGATAATAAAAACTCATCATTCTTGACTTATAGCTAGAAAGCCAGACACATGGTTACTGCTAAGAACTGAGACAGAGTCTTAAGGATGTTTTATCAATTTCCAAGGTTCAGGGTCTAATGCATCAGAACTATTATACCTTTGTTTCAGACAAAGGGTTTTTTCCAAATATGACAGAGGCTCAGTCATATTCATTACTGCTATCAAAGGCATGGGATTTTCAGTGTTCCCATGATACACCCAAGTGCCTCCAGATATTAATAAGGAAGCAATTGGTCTTCTGGAGAGAAGGCTGTTTGAAATATCAAAGGCAGTAGAAAAAGCTAGTTGTCAGCAGTAGGGGTTATATGCAGGAGAACATCAGGAAAAGTGGAGTCCCTGTCCCTACATACCTGAGGAATGGAACCTAGGAGACATTTCTGATGTCACTGAGACTGAAGATCAGGTGAGTTTTGCATTTGTGATATCTGCATATGATATTAGCCTCATTCCCAAAAGCATGGTGATGAATTCAGCATGAAAACTACAAGGAAGCTGTAAGTCATAATTCCATTGCATTCCCAAAGCCAGACTTGAAGCATAAGGAGAGGGGTGAATGTGATGATTATTAGAAAATAAATTTAAGGAAGGAGGAGAGGATTCGTTATCAATCATCTACATCAAGTTCATCTTCCTCATCAGACATGATCCCTGCTTTGACAATTAAGAGCATAACATACCTATCACCGGTCTGGCAGGTGACAACAATCCAGCACCTACCTATGTAGATGTCAGGCTAATTTCAGAGGAATTTGAGGGGAAATGTGTGCCTAATATAAAAGTGAAATTGTGCCCTTATTCAAGATTATTATTTTTCAGTAGTTTGGAATATACAATAGAGTAATCCCATTGTAATCTGAAAATACTCCTGGATGACCCCATGGCAGTAATTTGGAGTTCCGTGCTGTGTAAGGCCCATCATGCGGGGCAGACTCGGTGCTTTGCTTACCCGTGACGTCATTGTCATTCCGTAGGTCGTCGTCATTGTCAACCCGTTGTCGTCGTCATTGCCAATCCACAGTCGTCGTCACTGTCCACCACCCAGTATATAGGATGTCCTCAAAATTTCAAACACGGGATCTACAACCTGGAAAACTGCTCTAACAATGTCTCAATTTCAATCTCCCACCACCGTTTATTCTGCGACATCCCAACGCGGTAACGGAACTGAGAATCCTGCTCAGAATGCGTCCGTCAACGACCCTCGATTGAAGAGTTCACCTACGGCAAGTAGCGATGCTGGCTACCGTGCTTTAGATGAAGGCCATGAGATCGCACCAAAACAGGAGGATAAGGAGGGACCACCCGAGCAGAAGCATGCTGGAACAGTCGGATACGGACCAAACTATGCGAGTGAGAATAAAGTGGTGCGCTTAATCCCCTCTGTTACCAGTCCTAGACTGATGTTTTGCTTGTTTACGTTGGCTAGTCATTGGGAGATAAATTCACCGGAATCAAAGAACAAGTAGTGGGGAAAGTAACGAACAATCCTGAGCTTGTACAGGTTAGTGTCGTTTGTGTCTGTGATTTAAATCTGTGACTTAGCGGTTCGTAGAGGGGCCACGATAGGAAGACCGGAGAAATAAAAAGGAAGGAGCGGGAGGAGGTATTACAGTATCCTTAATCATGCTGCTATATGCATTAACAACTTATCGTAGCATGAAACCAACCTCTCCGCAACGTTTGGTGATCAAGAGTCTACGTCACCCTCTAGTACCGATGCAGGTGCTTTCACTCGCACAGGCACGGGTAACGATTCGACAAGAGGGGTGGGTTCGATGGAGGAAGTTTGAATACCAATTCCCTTGTTGATATTTGAGTGGGAAATATTTATCTCACGGCGGATGCTTCTCAACTTGGTACACCAGTGTGGAGCGTCTGGATTGTGAGGAGGTTAAAGAAAGGACAAGATGCTACCATGGACTTGTCTGGCGTAATTAGGATTGCTTAACTTCACCATGCCCAAATGTTACAGTAATACGATCTCTATATATTCCACAAGCTGTGCTGGGACTAAATTATGACAATAATGAATGTATAGGGTGAGATTGCGTAGCTTTATTGCGTTGTAGACCACTCCCCGCCAAAATTCTGACAGATTGCGTCAAGTAGGTCACCCATGTACGTTGGCAGCGGGTATCTTGCTTTTTCCTGCGAAGGAAGTCGGTGTTGAAGTAAATCCATATAACCGATGTATGGTAATGATATAAGCACTACAGAAATTAGCCTTTACGGGCGCTTGGTTTAGGGGTATAACGTTCGCTTAGCATCATTGGATGTTGCGAACGGTCCTGGGTTCGATTCCCAGAGCGTCCATCACTTTTGGCTCCACACTTGGGCTATTATATAGGATGCATATAGCTCACGTTCTCTTTTTACGGCTTCCTGGAATCCGCATTCTAACTCATAGATATGATGGCACATTGAACTGAATGTGGGCAACAAAGGCGTCTCAGGATCGACGAACAGCACCAGAAGTTTATAGTTGAATAACGAAGCTGCGGAAGGCAGCCCTGGGAAGAGACATTGTCAGCTTTTATGACAACGAACGCTACGGAATCGACTCCAGGCACGGGGTCAGAATAGGCTTGCTCAGAGTTACTAAAGGACCGTTAAAACGAGCTCTCGTAGATAATCCGAAGACCTAGGTCTTGATCCATATCGGTGTTTCAAATAGAATATGACACCATACTACTATGTGGTTACATAGACTATTACGATCATAGACTATATTTCAGGTATCGTTCCAAAATTGGTTGTCGAAATGGGGTATCGGAGATATTCATAGCACTAAATACCATTGTATCGTGTGAGGGGAATTTGTGAATACGAAGGCACATAGGTGTACGATGGCGGCTGTGAAATTAACGAAACGTTAGAAAACTGGTAACCGTTTTTATATAGTAAAGGACATGAATGCTTTCCCCAAGAGCAAGGCATACAGGGAGGGTGAGCGAGGTGGAGGGGAGACGCGTAGGCGTGTCACGCTTTGTGACGTCACGGGATACCACGAAACGACGCGTCAGACATAGGAATTGTCTCTAACCTATACACCTACGTTCACGCTCTGATTCTCCATCATGGTACGAGTGTCACCAACTCTTTCCTTGGTCTTCTTGCTAACGTGCCTGTTCGATTCTTCGGCGTCCAACTGGTCGTTTGCTTTGCTTTGCTGCGTTCCGTCTGCTGTGCGACATGGCCCTACTTTCCTCAGTCGATTATGGAATATAATGGTGGTGCGGTGGTGGCCATGGTAGGGAAGAACTGCGTGGCTATTGCATCCGACTTGAGATTAGGGAACCAAGCCTTGAACGTCGCTACTTTTGACAAGGTACTACCGCTCCTCGTCGGTTGTTGCCGTTGCTTAAAATATTCTTTGTGGCTTCGAAAATCTGTAGATATTCCCTGTCACAGACCGTATATACATTGGTCTCTCAGGGCTGGCAACCGATGTGTCAACCTTGTGCGTACAGACCTGCATCACCTTAAATGTTTTTTTTTTTCTGATCATGGATTAAACTACTAGGCGCGAACGCTTTCGCTTCCGTGTCAACATGTATACCATCAAAGAAGAACGTGAAATAGAGCCAGAGACATTTGCTCACCTCGTCAGCTCGACGCTTTATGAACGAAGGTAAACACCATAAAAACAAAGACTTTCTCTCTATACATCACTTACCTGTTTGGTTGAATAATAAAGGTTTGGCCCCTTCTTTATTGAGCCTGTCATCGCTGGAATTAGCAGCCCTTCTCGCGGCTCTAAACCATTCATTGCCGCAGCTGACCTGATCGGTTGTCTCAACTTTGCAAAGGATTTTGTTGTGGCGGGAACAGCCAGCGAGG
>QMFG01000368.1:0-34913 GCA_003314545.1 Ramaria sp. MG151 | reverse complement strand
CCTACGCGCTGTCAACCCTGCCCGACTTCTATCCCCATAAGGCACTTCGACCCTGACGAAGGCCGGAGGTCGGGCCGAAGGTTCGGATCGACTATTCGAATTCCACCTCGAGGTTGGCTGAGGTCTCGGGGGGTCCGAGGCTTCGGACTAGAGGCCCGAGACTTCGGGTTCGTACTTGGAGGCTTCGGGTCAAGGGCCCGAGGCTTCGGACCAAGGTTCCCGCGCCTCGGACTTGTGTTTCGCATGTGTAGGGGCCTTGTAAATGGAGGATCGGGTAAAAATAGGTTGTCCCCTGACACAATCCACCTATCTGCACAGCTGAAATACCCAGCAGACACAAATCCATGATAGCTGTCGTAACTGACACTCCAACCTCTGACAATGAAATTGATGAGGCAGACAATGCAACCCTTGCCACATTGCAGGATAAGATAACCAACTGACTAGCTAACTCAGCTGCTTTGAGCAAAAACAACTAGGAGATACATAAGGTAGAAGTCACTAGGAACAGGCACCCTTTACGTAATATGGGCACCTACGTCACGTGAGTGAAAAATCTTCTCACAAAAAAATGAAAAGTGCTAGAATTTGCCTGGAAATTAGTTTTGAAAAAAAAAAAATTTCTTTTTAATATGCTACAACAAAAATATAATTCTGCAATAATAGGACTGAGCTTTTATGTCTCCACTACTACCACCCCCCACCCTACAGTCTACCCATCCTGTCCGTACCAAAGACCGTTTACGTGATCGATAGCCAAGGAGCCGGGTCACGTGACATCGGCTAATGACCACATGACCTGCAAAATTCTCTTCGTGAAAAAAAAATGAAAAAGTGCCACATTCGGACAGGAATTACAATTTTTTTTTTTTTGATATGTTAACCTTAAAATTGCTACTAGTCACTCAGTTTTGTGTTTTTTTTTCTAAAGTCTCTGCAACAAGTCTTAGCAAGCAATATACTAAACATATTCTAGGAGCTAAATTTGTATTTTATTCTTCTCCTAATATCTAGTAGCAATTTTGAAGAAAATGTGCTTCACGCTTATGTAAGGGGTGCCCGTTCCTAGTGACTTCTACCTTATCCTTTTTGTATAAGTAGGAGAACAAATTGTAGTAAAATAATAAGAGAAAATTTACTATTTTTTTTTCTCATTATCGAGAACTTTCAAAAATGACCGAGTTTTTTATGTGTAGTTGGAGGACGAGCCAGAGTGGACCATTGATCCAATGATCCAGATACATGTCACGATTTAGGCCTCCCACATATGGCAAACCGTAACCTTATTGGGATTGTAGGCCCTTTCAAGAGGTTCAAGCGAGATGGTATGTTACGTAGGTTTTGTAGCAACATCGCCCATATGATTTTCCCCCAGAAGGGACTTCTTTAGAATTACTCGCATCACCGGCCACTAGGGATCTGGACATTATGGGTTGACTCATTGCTGCTATAACCATAGTCATTGTTGTGCCTTTGAAGTTTACACCATACTTGAAACCATGACGCTGAGCTGCAGGTGAAGGCTCTTGCAACCCTACCAAGGAGCTTTTAGATATAGCGAATGTGAGGGCACTCCGCGATATTTCTTCCGCTCTGATCATGCCTCCATGCTGATGGGTCCAACCCCCAGCATATTCGTGAAAATCACAGGCGCTAAATGTGTGGATAAACATCTGGCCGTCCCGATTGGAAAGACACCAGCGGGAACGAAATTGCAGTTTGAGTTTACCACCACTGCCATCGCGAAAGCTGGGATGCATCGAAAAGTGACCTCCGCTTCGAGATTGCGAAGAAAAATATCTGTATTATGATTGGATATGAGAAAACATAGAATAATCAGCATCAGAGAGATAGTCACATTGGCCTAAAGTCAAATTCGATACTTTGAAGGGGGTAAGCGTACGATCTATTTTGCGTAATGGCGTCCTGTGTGCAATGTCTTCCAGGATGTCCTACGGCAACTGAAGTGGGTGCGGAAGCGGGCGCGTATATCGGTCTCCATGTAACCCAATATTATCACCGTCCCTCTCATCTGACTCCACTTCTCTGGGCCCAGTGTTATCGTGACCGCTTTCACCCCATTTTGAATAGTATATTACGACTTGCTTGAAACGTTTGAAGCAGCGGTTGACGTGCGTTCAAATCAGGTGGCCGGTCTGAGGCCACATGTTGCAGCGGTTCTCCTGCACCTGTGTACGCCTCGCAGGCATGCTGCCGTCGCCATATGTGCCAACACCGCGACCACTTGGTTCGCTATGGGCCATAGACACAGAGTTGGTGAATGTCACACGGGCACATGGAAACTTGGGCGACCCGTGCGTGCCGGCGAGATCTGGGGTGACGTTGTTTTCAAGTCCGGAACTGAAAGTTGATAGCGAAAAACCGACTCCAAAAGCAAGGCAACTTTTAGGCTTAGACGAAGCTGATACACGTGATCCATTGGTGTACTATGCCTAAGACGCAAGCTATTTTGAAGGTCGCATCCAAGGAAAGGGAGGGGGGAGCTAGTGTGCTCGGAGATAGAGAATCAACGTCACCCGTTACTGCGGATGGAGGATGAAAGCTGGACGCAGATTTTCCAGTCCTGCGCAATGGGCTGGGGACATTGCGGTGCGGAGTCGGAGAAAGTAGCGATGTTGCGGGTTTCAGACTGGACTTGAGAGGCGAGGAGAGCGGGATACGGGTGGGATCTTCGGATGAGGTAAAGTCATATGGAAGCAAGTTTATCATGCTGGAAAACGACCTTATAGAGTGGCCCGCGCTGCGATCCATGACTGTGTCTTAGCATTGCGAAAATCCTCGCCAAGTCTCAGGATCCAGCTCGCATATTTCCATCAGTACTCGTGCTGATATGTCAAAGATCAGGCATGAGGCCATGAGGCGGTGAAAAATGCTGACAATGCCGAGCTAGAAGTCTAGTCACGGCGTGACCCTGCCACTTGTATTTAAGTTGACACCTCATCAACTCAACCACTTCTCACCTGCGCTCTCACCACACCTATAATTCTTTTCCCCCAACCCTCTCCCATGTCACCTCGATATCGAACACGTCCTCCGAAGAAAGCGCCTTATATCACAGTGGGTAACCTTCCATTGTAGCGCATCCATGCTGACTAGCTGCATCAGTGGATACGTTGCCACCACCAGATGAAGACCGCGTGCTGTTTCTCCACGCGTAAGTCAGGAAGAGGGCCTTCCTGGGATTAAGCCCATGGAGGGTGGAGGAGGTGAGGGTGTGAAAGCGGATGGTACCGACATGAATGAGTGTTCGGTGGGTGGCGTTGGGTGGCGTTGGGTGGTCGGCGGGAGGGATTAGCTGTGGTGAGAGGGATGCGTTTCTGGTTAGAGTGGTGTGCCAAAGACGTGGACCCAGACGACGCGGGAGGAGATGGACCCACCGGGCCAAAACTCGCTTCGTCGTGTACAACGGTGGCAGGGCCCTAGAAGCACTAGGACGCGTTTGTGCCTTGGATATACGCGTACTGCGCTTGCGTTTCTTCTCAGAGAGCCGTTCTTTGTCACCTTCTTCATGGGCTTGAAACGGTAGTGCGAGTAGAGGGCTTAGTGGTCGGCCTTCTTGATGTCGCTGAGACGTTCGGAGTTTGCTCGAACCTCAGCTGTTTCCTTTTCCCACATTGTGGAGAAAGGCTTGGTGCTCAGCCTTCTTGATGTCGCTGAGGCATTCGGAGTTTGTTCGAACCCCCTCTGTTTCCATTTCCCACATTGCGGAGAAAATCCTTGAAAAGTCTGCCTGAGATGGGCATAGCGGTGGTATTGCCTTGGTTTTGTTGGACTGGTAGAGGATCCAGGCATTGGGGGACGGGGTACGCGTTCAACTGGGTTTGAAGGGCCTGGACAATGGTCGGAGGGCGCTCTGCGGATGGAAGCCATGAATGGAACTGCGAGATGGGAAATCTAGGAGGAGAGTCCGTTTTACACCAAAAGGGCGACAAAGAAGGTTCAAAAACCACTGCTATTTTTCGTGGTGGAAGGGAATGCGTTCGACTGGGCTTGAAGGGTCTGGACGGTGGTCAGAGGATGCTCTGCGGATGGGAGCCATGAATGGAACTGCAAGACTGTAGAAAGCAGGTAGTGATGGGAAGTCTGAGAGGAGAATCCGTTTTACACCAAAAGGGCAACGAAGAAGGTCCGACAACCACTGGTCCATGTTTTGCGGGTGGCCCCCGGAAGTCAGATGCGAGGCGGCGGACCACTTACCGGTGGTGATGAGGGCATTGGAAAATTGCCGCGCACCGAAGATATGCCCATACACAAAAGAGAATCAGCTTATTGGAGAGCAGCACAAATATCCTATATCTGTTTATCATGATAATCAATGTAAAAATCTGTGACAAACTATGACATACTGCGGGGCAGTCATTCTAGCTCGCGCAGCACTAAATGTCTGGTGCGCGCGACTTATGTAAGGGCCTAAATAGCGCTTATCGCCAGAGAAAGCTTTGGAAAGCGGACCACTTTGAGCCTATAATGTCTAGCGCTTTTTCCATACATTCGGCCACATAGTGGTCTCTGAAGGAGCTTTCTGAGGTTATTCTTTTCCTTGACTGTGAATTTCCCCCCCACATTTGTTGGTGCAGGTAGACCCGCAGGAGCAAACCATGGGTGTCTATAGGCCGCAACAGCAGCGTAGTCAATCCACGCTGCAGTATATAGAGTAAGTAATATTAGTATTGATAACATGCGGCTGGAACTCATGCCAAAGACACGAGGCTAGTTTACCAGCCGCATATATAGTTAGAGGCTCGAGGGCGAACACCTCAGTGCTTGATCACACTGAGGTGGTGAGTCCCAAGATCTTTTTCATCCTCTTTATAATTAGTTGACAAAAGCCATTAGGAACTGATAGTTTATTCAGGTAGCTATATATCTCACAGTGCTTGATCACACTGAGGTGGAACTGATAGTTTATTCAGTTTTTATTTATCCTAAACTACTTACAAGCGCAAAACAACAACATGATCTCATTTGACATTCACCACCAGGGCAACTCAAAGTATGATCGAGCGAGGGGCACCACCCGGGAAGGCTGTGTTGCGTCTTATTAAGAGAATCGCGAAGTGTAACTGTGTCTCGACTCTCAGATCCTTTAAAGGTCCAGCTCTCGGGCTAGATAAGAGCACCTCAAGGTGTTAGGCCAAATTTGAAGATATTTCCAGGGAGTGTTGTAGGCGGGATAGCCAAGTGTAGGGTCTGTGACATCTCCCCTCCATTGCACATACAGGGTTGATTGTTCACAGATATTTAAACATGAGTTCGGGGAATGAAACGCAAAACAGAAGTAGCGCAGGAAGCTGTTCCAAAGAACTACACTTTGCCTTTGTTCACCGGTGAGCCTTTCGCTCTATTTCTGATTCTGACATCACTTCTGCTTCGTTGTCTTACTAGCTCCAATGTGTAAGGCAGTCCCAATTCAATAGGGTGGCGCAAATCGCTTTGACTCCCATACACATAATTCTAACGTATATCTTCTTCCATACACTCGGCGACATAGCCTTCAGAATATTCATGGTCGTCACCCTCTCCGTGAATGGTGTCTCCCTACCCCTTTACATTAGATGACCCTTCGCCTCACTGAATATAGACCTCGACAGGTCTCTCGTTCTATCATCTGCCCAAGAGCTTGATGGCCCCAACCAGATGACCGGTGTTGACAAACCCCTTTCTTCAGGTCAATATTGATGATCGACCTATTCTTCCTGGTCACAAAGATTGCGATCTATGTGTACTAGATAGCTTCGCTTTATTCATTGGTAAGCCTCCATCATTCCTTGCATCACGATCCTGAATGGTCTACGATATCTTATCATCAATCCCTATTTTCACGTTTCCGATAAGACTTACCATCCCTAGGGTCAATCCCATTTCGAGGGGTTGCCCCTCCCGAGTCATGTGCCACATTCCACAAAGAGGATATGATCCGGATGTTTGCATGGTGACGCCCTTTAGCGGAGAGCTATTCACAACCATCACAAAAGACCATTGATTTACGCTTTATATCGACTAGTCTGCGAAGAATCTTGAGCGCGTCACCGAGCAGCAACAGGACCACCACCGCCCTGATCAAAGCCCAGTGTCGCAATTACGCTTTTGTTTCTTTTGTTTTTGAATTCACCAGACGATTTAAGCGAAGCTTACAGATCTCTGATAGAATCAATCCCGTGCATATGATTCCTCCGAGCGGCAATGCTGGGTACCCTGCACCCTAATTCTTTGCTTATACACAAAAAGAATTCTTGTTGATCATCAATCACCCCCTTCCACCTTCGATGTGGCGTGGCCCACTAAAATATTGATAGCATGATGCGCATCCCGGTGTTATGTCTCCGACGATTCACATTTATCATACCGAATAAAATCCTGGAGCTGCTGGTTTGCTGGTTTCTCAGGTTAACCTCACCCTGTCTGGTTACCTATCACACACTCTCCACAGGAACAAGCTGGCATGGTCGTTTGAGACAAAGGCTGTGGACTACGTCTTTGTGGACTATCGGCGAACCTTCTCTCAGGTGGCAACCCGGTGACACATGATGATATGATGCAGATCTGCAACTCTTCTAGGTGGAGGCTGTGAAA
Organism: Ramaria sp. MG151; assembly: GCA_003314545.1. Lineage (NCBI taxonomy): Eukaryota > Fungi > Basidiomycota > Agaricomycetes > Gomphales > Gomphaceae > Ramaria > Ramaria sp. MG151. Next base: position 28,319 of record QMFG01000368.1, on the reverse strand, counting down.
GTCTTAAAGAAATAATGAGCCTTTGGGAATGCAAGAAAAATTGAGACGAGTGTGGGTGCTGGCCGCAATGAGAACTGAGACGAGACGAGAGCCAAACAATGATAACCAGAAAATAGGGACCAAGTTAACCCTATATCAATGAGACAATCAAACTTTCTGGGCTCTCTATAGAGTAGCTGGGCTGAAACCAACTAGTATTTCAAATCTAAAACTAAACTACTTATACTAATTCATTTAGTTTAGGGCAAGCACTTTTCAGGTGGCTATTGTTGTTTCTACCTAAAAATAACCAAGTTCTTATCTAAAATAGCAGAGGCGTGGCTTAATGTATGAACATCCATTGTGTTTCCCGTCTTCCGATTATGGTTATTCGATATTCTATCCACCCCGTTAATCAGGATCCGCTCGCGTGGCGATAGGTGCTCAGGTGCATCGAAGGGGGAATTGCGTTTACCTTTTCTTCATGGGTACCAGGGTTGTGCGAGAGGCAAAGAAATTGTCCGCGACTTGTGTATAACGAAAGAACAGATGTCGAAAAGTGAAAAGCGTTGAGGTGGATTATATCGGATAGATCGCATCCGAAGATTTTTGATCTGATCCTATTACTCAACGTAGATCTCCTACCCAAGAGTAGTAAATGAGTACAAGGCTTAGCGCCAAAGCGTCTAACTTGTTTAAGTTTGATCGAGATCACCGAGATTCATCGGCGCTTTGGTAAACCAGACTTGTGGAATGTCGCGATTCTTTGTCTTGTGCAAATATTTTCAGGATATTCAAAAATAAATGTGGCCGCCACCAAAGGTTTCCTTTTTAGTTTTTTTTTTAGTCACTGCCTCCAGGTATAAAAGTGGACTGTTTGCTCCCAACTCTCCATCGCCACACAAGTGGATTTCTTCTACTTAATGGCGTCTTGGAATGTGCCTCCTCACCTGGTGATTCTTGTTGGTCGAGTAATACTTTCCTCCAGAATGACTGGTCCATTCGTGAGGTAATCGGGGAGTTTTTTTCCAATAGCTGAGCCTTAATGCGGGGTTATCTATAGCCACGGGGCAATGCCCAAAGACGGTTGGTCACTATAGCAGTCACGAAACCAGTCGTGGGAATCGTTACCCTGCCAACAATTCGGCGACTTCTCGCAACAACTAAACCTGTTTCTTACCACAACGCAACATTTCTTGGTATTTGTGATAGATTCGACCGTGCGGGCAAAGTCCGCCACATGTATTATCGCCTGGCTATACATAACGCAAACGTTCGAAGAAGTAACATAACAGCATGAGGTACATAGATGGACCATATTATCCGCCACATCGACCCCACTGCAAGTATATCATAGCCCCGAGCCAGTTCTTAGGTGACAAAAGCATTGTAGACGTTGACTTTGAAAGCGCGGGTATGAGGCTGCGCTCTATCATTCAACATCTCAAGGCGTGCGCACAGGAGTCTCGAGAGCAATATGGCCTCAGTGTTAGATCGAAACCGCACCGAAGCAGAGAAGATAGGTGTGAAGGACGATCTAGTGTGGGAAATTGAGGTGTCACATGCAGACAACCACCCAGAGCACGGTGGAGGAAAACCTCCAACTGACGAACAGGTGATCCTAGTAGCGAAAATGGCGATTCGTGACCACTCCCAATGCCATAAGGTGTTCTAACGAACCCATCGTCCGGAGCCTTTCTTTAAACAGCCATGGAAGTGTCAAATATCACAAGGCTGTTGGCTATGTCGATCGCAATGGCAGAGTACGCCCCAAGTCTAGAGTCGCATTGGTATGGCCTTTACAATCACATTCTCTTCGACTCTTCTCTGCCTTTGAACGACGTAGGCGTGCATCAACAGTACACGTTAGAGAGGACGCTGACGAGCAGTAGTAGGGGAGAGGAGGTCATTGGAAGTGTGATACCAGACTTTATGATGTTCAAGGTTGCAGGACACGTGGAAGGCCCAATAGCCTCGATCACGAGGATACCCGTAATGATATCCAAGGGGAAGAGACAGTAATACTGGTCGCGCGAGTATCTTATCCCAATGTTGGGATCAGGCTTCGTATTGCTTTGAGGAGCATACACGTTGCGACATCTGCCCATCCTAGCGTGGCAGGGTAGGAACTGCAGGTCTGAAGAGGGGGCATAGCCGAGCACTCTCAACGAGTTTAGACTCAAGCTATAACAGCATGACAGAGCAACAACTGCCGGAGAGTCTGTTTAGCCCGGAGGCTTCAGGCACTATCGATAGCCTTGACGGCTTAGAGTACTTAGTGGAAGTGCTCCGCTGGTTCATGCGACACCCTAGTCGACCGTTACCGTCAGGTCTACGGGAGAGATGAATGCCCAAACATCACTACGACATAAAGCGCAACGATTAACACCCCAGTCCAAAGTAACAGAATACATTTAAACAACAACCAACATCACCCGTTGAATTTCAGAATCCAAATGTCTACGTGCCGTGGGAGTAACACGTTGCTTATGCGGTCCAATCCATTTCCTCACCAACGTTTAACGCTCCTTGCCTGCCATATCCTTCCACGTACGATCTTTACATAGTAAGCCAACACTCCTTTCTATCATACGTTTCTTGTATGCCGCCTCTGTTGAAAATAAAGGGCAGAAAAGAGTGAAATTCGTGCAACGTAGTATGATAACGCGAAAAGAATGCTGCGCCTCTAGCGCTTAACCGACGTCGGACTCAACCTCTCGTCAAAATATTTCAACAGCCTCTCGTTACGCATACCGTTGATTCGCACGTCCCGCCCCGGCGCGTAGCCGTGGGCTATGCCGTTGGCCGGCCCCTACTTGGGGTGCTCAGCGCGTTAGCCATCCGTAACCCGGAGGAAGCAGCGGTACTATCGGTCTTGACGCAATAAGGACGGCGTCAGGGGCCACTATGCCACCCACCGGTAGCACGGTCGATCCTGTGTTGTGTCGTGCATAATCGTGGTAGTAACAGTTCATATGTCATATGTTCGTATGCGTTACCCAGTAAATTAAAATTCAACAGAAGTATGATAAGTTGCTTCATGTTGCTTCGCCAGGTTTATGTATCGGTACACTTTGATCTAGCCCGTAGTGTTTGTCCGCATCACGTAAGTGCTCCCAGCCACCTTAACACTAGCATGCCACCTGTAGCGCCGTCGATCTCCTTCCACTACTATCGATGTACGCTTTGTCTGAGCTATGGGCCTGTGGCAGATATTGTTCTATATTCAGGCACATTGTCGAGCGCTTGGAAGCTCTTAGATATTTCCGTCATCGAAAAACTACCTTGATCCCCGTAAGTGTGACCGTGGATCATCTTTTCCAGCATTTCAAATGATCGCTAATCTGACACCTAAGACGGAGCGCAACACAGCGAAGCAGTTTAAACTCTCTTACTAGGCATCCCAAAGGAAAGAAATTGCTTGAACTTGCTAGAGGGGTCACAAGCTCCCCTTGTCACATGTGCAGCTACGGGTCCATGATTCTGAGGTAGGTGGAGCGCAAGGCGACCACCAGAATGGGGCACTTATAACTCTACACATGGATCATCTTTCCAACAGGCAATCTGTAAAATCGAACTTTAAAGTATTCTCGTGTGTCGCCCCAACGATCGTCCGCTGTACCATCTTGGACGTCCACATCGCTCCACTCGATATCTACGCCAGCATCTTTGAGATGAAGCTCAGAAAGCTGGGTATACACGTCGTAAAAAAGCGCATCTAGGACGTCGCGAAACGGGTTTGTTAAGACATTAGAGTAGCAAGGCAACTGATGAAACGAACTAGTTGCGCCGAGACCATTAAAAAAGCTGAACCGGGCATCTGGTCCACTAAGAAGATCTGGCACGATATCGAAGAATTTTTTGAGCTCTATGGCACTCGAAGAATTAGTAGCAAATTGGTTTTCAGAGACGTTGTCGGGTACCTTCATACCCCTCCGCGAAGGTGTCTATGTAGACAACGTCCCAGCCACCATCTCCATATATTTCACCAGAGTCGATGAAATCTTGCCATCTCCCTTCAAGGATCTGAACTCCCGGTTTGTTATGCCAACCTTTACTTTGCATATGTGCAAGAACATCCCGATGGGGTTCAATGATCGTGTGCTGAGAAGGTGGAGGGTTGAGAGCTTGAAATAATGTGTCTATCTATGTCTATGCGAATAAGCGTACGAAGGGGGAACGAAAGAAAAGGACTCACGATCCCTAGTCCGAAACCAATATTTAGTATACGAAGGCCGAAGGAACGCATGGGATGGTTCTGACAAAGTTCATTGACAGTAGAGTCCACTGATGTTCTCTCTTGTGACCTCCACTAGTGTCTTTATAGAGTGAACACACATACTGATGGGACCTTCCCAACCCATCATTACTCCCACTGTCTCGCTGCCAGATACCACACTGCAAATCTCTTGCCCATTGACATCGCGAGAGAAGAGAAGCTTAGACTCCAGAAACACGTCTGTAGAGCCAAACGGACCATTATCGTCGCATCGGACAACTGTCGACGGAGAGCCAGATTTTGACGATAAGACTTGTACAAGAAATTCTATGATTGGAAGGTTTAGCGGAGTAAAGGCATAGGAGAGAAAGATACGGAACCTGAACGGATACCGGCATCACGAATGATTCGGTATGACTCCTCATCATTCAGCGACAGCGCGATGTCGCCCGCGGTGTTGCCCAAATGATCGACTGACCTCGGCGCGTCGTTTTACAGCCCACTTTCCTACATAAGGAATGAACGCACCACTATTCCATATGGCTCCATTCTCAATCAACATGCGTACCAATTCAGGATTTTCAACGAAGCATGCTGCATGGAGTGCTGAAGTACCGCTACTGTCATCTTGGTACCACAGGGGAGCCCCTGCCTTGATTAGAGAGTGGATAATAGGGAGATCGGATGGTGAGGATGATAGTATAGTCTCGATGAGCTGTGATCCTAGTTGAATAGCGGCATCTATTTCGTTGTCCTCACCATCCATTTTTCGACGGAACCAAAAATAGAAACTCCGAAGGTAAAACATCTTATGCGGAAACTCACACAGCAAAAACAGTCTAACTGGATTTTGGTTACTCTGTGCCACCTCTGGAAGTAGTCCTTTTGAGGCTTGTTTCACACTTTATTCTCCTAGCCATGCCGCACATCTCTGAGGGGAAGCTGAAGTGCTTGTACTGACAGTGCAATAATAACCAGCTTTGGTCTTGGCTGCGATTTTGCTCAGAAATGGGGAATGGGATGTGAGGGTTATAATTTGGTAAGCAGCTATAAGTTCGTTTCCATGCTATCTTGGATCCAATAAGCTCTGCTGTTTCAATCAATATTAGCCGCAACAAGGTCGCGTATCATGTGTAACAGCCCATAATGGTTAGGCGCTTCACCTTGTGTGTGTGCATGGCATCGGGCTTCGACGTTACTGTATCAGTCCCTGGGATGCCATTGGAAATTACCATATGAGCTAACATCTGTCCATGTCAAAGTTTCTCTACGGCAAGAAATTGCGACCTTGACCCGTAAAACTACTGTTGCATTTGGAGCAGTAACAAACTTCAACGTACACAGAACGCGAGGGGACCCCTTCCAAGTAGAAAATCAGGGTCGCGACATATCGACCTAAACGGAAGCTAAGCCCAGGAACCCTATCACACATCTCCTCAGTTAGTCGAATATGCTCGAGTGCGCATCGACGATAAGGTGGCTCGAAGCATTGATAACGAATCCACTGCAGGGAAACTTGGATACGTCTTTTTTGTGTAGCGAGTAGGAGCCCCTGTATTTACAGATCATACGCACGTCGCCCAACGGTTTTCTTGTATTCATCCGAAGGGAAGGGGACAATGGTGGTATAAAACTAGAGCTCACAGTGGAAAGGATAGCAGATAAAGTGTTCATGAAGATGAAGTAGGGGTATGATAACGTCGGCTTCGCAAATTGCTAAACTCAGATTCGGCATCCGCCTTTCTCCTTAAACCCTCATCTCGCGTCTCTGCTAAAACGCGTTCGCGCACCTCCCGTTCGCACCCTACGAACTTTGATTCGTAACATAAAATGTCAACAAACAAGAAAAGCAAAGATGTTGGTGAACACAGCTACCAACTGGGCGATGTCGTTCTTGCAAAGCTGCGCGGATACCCACGGTGGCCAGCAATGGTACGTCCTCACAGGTCAAACGCGATTTGATACATCGCGTTTTAAGATTGAAAAGCGGTGAATGAATGGTTCTGCATGTGACAGGTGGTTGACCCAGATCATGTGCCCGACGCGGTTGCTAAAGAACGACCAGGCAAAAAAACGAAATTTTACTGTGTCAGATTCTTTCCTGCTGGAGATTAGTGCGTAATCTCTTCTGTATTGTACTGATCGTTAACGCGCTTGGACCGTAGTTCATGGGCTGTATCGAAAGATCTATCTTTGCTTCAAAAACATGAGATCGAAGCGTATATCAACGAACCTCACAAGAAGTCTGGCGACCTTCTTCAGGGGTACAAGATTGCCATGAACCCACGTGCGTGGGTGGAAGGGCTAGAGGAACAACGGGCTGCCAGAGAAGAGGCTGAAGCCAATGAAGAGGTTGATCAACTCGAAGAAGGAGATGAAGAGGACGAAGACGAGCCTAAGAAAGCGAAGCCCAGCAAGAAACGCAAACGGGAGAGCGAACCCAAACCAAAGAAAAAGAAGGAACCCAAGAAGAGCGCCAGTGCTGGCGCAGAGATTAAGGAGAAGAAGACTGGCGTGAAGAAGAAGACTGGAAAGAAGAACGGGATCCGAAGCAAGGAGACCATTGAGAGCGAAGATGATGGCGCTGAAGACGCTGAAGGTGAAGATGCCCCAGCTGAATCGAGCAAGAAATCCGGGCCTGCATCCAAGCGTGCCAAAAAGGACAAAGGCGGTGATGATGGGGACTTGGGCAAGTACAGTTCCTTGGCCTCTATTTCTTTCTCATCCTCCCACTTTCTCTCCATTGAGCTTTTGTTGCCGATCTTGTTACTGCCACTTTTCTTCCCACTGAAGTCGTCGAATGCTAAGTGAATGATCCCACTAGCTCATTTAGCGAACAATCCAGACGCCGTTAAAGTTAAGGAGTGGAGACATAAGCTTCAACGTGCTTTCCTAAGTAGAACGGTTCCTAAGCCCGAGGTACGTGGTGTCCTCTCTTTTGTCTTTTCTTCCTCCCATGCGAATTTTGTCGTCCCTGTAACGACTCTTTTTATGACGGACTACACCTCATATGTCGCCACCGATCCCAAGGTTCAGGTTCTGGAAAGGATTTTGCTGACTCTAAGCACTACCAACAGGAGATGCCCGAATATGATCAGTTATTCACGACGATTGAAAATCACGATCTCACAATCGAACAACTACAGGTATGTCTGCTCAACCTTCCGAGTGATACCACCTGCTGATTATGTATCTTTTCCCTCCATTCTTGCCATCCTTCGTTGACGTGTCATCAACAATGCTCCGCCTTATCACGTAACTTCTGTGGTCGCCATTTTCTCGGGTCGTCTCGCGTAGTACTCTAAGCTCGGCAAGGTGATGCGTCATATTTCACAGCTCGACCCGACTATTCCAAAGGAGGATCAGTATAACATCCGGAAGCGGGCAGACGCACTCCTTGAAAGATGGCAAGTGCTTATTTCGGCATCGGGGGACACGGGCGCCAATGCTAGCACTGTCAACGGAACCGACTCTAAAGCAGAACACTCCGAGAAGTCGGCAGAAAAGAAGGATGAGGTCAAGAAGGACACGCCCATGAATGGGATGAAAGGTGAAGCTACAAGCGAGGTGCCGGTGAATCCACCAGCTGCAGAGGAGGAAGTAGCGATGGATACTGCGGACGATTGAACGCGCTCCTGTCTCGCGTTGTATCTCCTGAAGCCTGTCTCTGTATATGCTTATTGGACTCAAGAGCATGACCGCCTCAAAGCTTACCTAACACCACATCAATCCTCGGGAGCCCAGCGTAACCGTAGATGTATCCGCACCGTGAAGTCTGACAAAATTGTGTTATTTTCTCGATAGCGTGTTTCCGTGTTTTTCCGTGTTTTCCACTACTTGCTCTTGCTCTTGCCTATGCTTTACGATCGATTTTTTTTCCCTTACCACGTGTCTTTACCTCTATTTTCGTTCTCTTTTTGTGCTTCTTTTCTGTTGTGATATATAAATCAGAAAGACTTGTATATATCGTAGTATCGAATCTGGATGGCGTGAATCGCAAAACAGTGATCATCGCAATCTATAATGGATTTGCGTGCACTTACCACAATGCCATCTACAAGGCCACTGTCGTCAGGGATATTGGCAAGTGATCTGGCGGATATTAGGCGTTCAGTGAAGGCACAGCTTGCAGACCTCGGTAAGAGATAGAAGGAGTTGACTTCGCAGGTTGATAGGTGGTGGGGTGCAAGGAAGGCTTGCGAAGCAGGGCGTGGGTTGGGTATGCCCACTTTGGCAACAATAAACGGTTGGAAACGTCGTGGCCAATTGAAGAAAAGCGCAATTGTGGTTGAAATTTGAAAGCCAGCCTTGTGGAGTTTCTCCTCCGGGACTATTTATTGTCTATTTTTCTTGTACTGTTCACTTATGCTCAAGGAATTATATCTTCCAAACGGTACTAACGAGCGGACTCAAGTATTACAATTCGTAATACTCGGTATACCGGCTGTAGAAAACTGAGATGAATATTGTTGGGAATACCGAACTGCGGTTCGTTCGTTATGCTCGTCGCATATTATATTGTTAACGTATAAGGCTACCCAGAAAGCGAATATCAGAGTTCCGCCAGCCAACGCTCATCGATGTCTAGGATTGGATCAGTCGTAGTAGCAGTCCGAAAAACGTGTAAGGTAGTGAAGGAGTACTGGAATAAAGAGTTAACTCCCATGTGGCCTTAACGTATCATGATATATACCAGTATGTTCGTCTTTTATCCTGATGCGTTATACAATATACAAAACTTAAATGGGAACACAGCCTCTTGGCGTGCACACGTGGCAGGTGCCCCAAAGCAGAATTTCAGTAATATCTGGCTCACCAGACCTCCCCTTTTCGTTGTGGCTTTACCATGAGACTTGAGAACTCGTGGGTTTTTTTTTTGTTTACCAGGAAACTAGGTCAAGGTGGAGAGCTGCAGGACCATTGGAAGAGCGACTAGTGCTGCAATTAGTGCAGCAGCGGTTCTGGAGTGTATCCAAAAATCCAACCCAATCCTTCATATTTACTCAGACGCGCGACACGAGTGTTACTGGAGGGAGTCACTGCCGAATGAAGGGCATATAACACCAATCATCTGCCTTACAAGACATTTGCCATTCAATTGATTTACCCCTGATACATCTGGAGAACTAAACTTTTATGCTAGATTCAAACTAGATTCAGAATTAAACATACAGGTGGCTTAATAATTGCGTAGTTTACGGATCATTAGAGTTCTTTTATTTCAAGTTGCAACTGCCACGGCATGCTCGTCGCCGTTCTTTTTACCTGTCTTGTGGTAATCCATATAACAATTCATCTTCCCTTTCCAAGATGCTATCCACGGCGCTCTCAACAGTTTGTCTCCAGTCTATAAATCGGGAGATGCCCAGAATCTCCTTCGCCTTGCTCGTATCGAGAATGGCAGCAGGCCTGACTTCCTGCTGATCCACGGAGGGTGGATCACCACGGTACACGAGCCTGTGTTTCAGATTCGGCCGCACCTTGGCAATGTGGCGGACGACCTCTGGCCAGGTGAAAGACCCGCCGTAGAGGATGATGCGCCGCCGCTCGCCCGGCTGTCTCTTGGTCGCGGTGAGGGAGAGAACGATGGCTTCTGCGACGTCGCGGATGTCTACGGCGTGTCGAGGGCTAAAGGAGGGATAGGCCGCAGTTCGGGAAAAGAGCTGGTAAATCCAGGCATCAGTGCTGAGGCATTCCACATCTGTGATTACTTGGGCTTTGGCGAGAGGGCCGAAGATGAAAGGTGGAAGTACTGGTTGTGCGTGAGGTTAGAATGGTGATAATTTGGTGGGAATAAAAGATACGCAACTGGTTATGAGGTCAAGCTCAGGGTGTGCTTCGGCATATTCCCAAGCGGCGCGTTCTGCGAGAGTTTTTGACGTGGTGTAGACATCGATGGCCGGAGTATCGGGCTTCACGTCCTCCTTTGTCGTTTTCCTCCAATCTAAGCAAGGGACGATAAAACAAAAATAAAACAATGAGTAATACGTAACTAAAAAGGAAAAGGCACGCACCTTTATCAGTCAAAACGCGAGAGCTGTCATTCAGCTCTTCTGTGGTGTTAAAGAGCGCAGCGTAGCTGCTAAGAACTGTGATTTTGAAAACTTTTGCCTGATGGGCTTGGCGAATGATATTCATAGTGCCACCTATCGCGACCTGGAGGAAGAAGAAAAGGATAGATGTTAACATTCGTCCGCAAAACAGAAAGAATAATAAAACCCCAATCGGATCCTCTTTCCCAATGACAGGTGAAGCGACATGAACCACAGCTTCGACGTCTATAGCGCAAATTGAGGGGGGGGGGGGAAGGAGACCAATATATTAGAAACAATGAAATATGGGTAAAAAAAGAATCGGTACCTCTTAGAGCTTTGGAGAAATCGCCAGAAACGAGATCATCCACGACTGTTACTTCAAAGCAAGGGTGGCGGGAGTTCCTTCGCAGCTGTTCTGCTTTTTTCGAGCGAGCCGTCCTAACAACAATAGCGAACGAGAGTATGTGAGATTTTCCTAATAAAGAGCACCAAGCAAAACAAAAAAAATAAATTTTTTTCTTACCCTCTAACTGCATATCCAGCTAGCAGAAGGTGCGTTACGACTTGGGCGCCGACAAACCCGGAAGCTCCAGTGACCTAGTAAAAATTTCACGTCAAGTTAGCCCGTGTGGCTTTTTCGGAGGAGCACTTGGTGTGAGCTCACTAGTATTTTGCTTTGCGAAGACATTTAGTGTTTCAGATGCAAGGTGATGAGACAACCAGCGGTCGTCGTCGCAAGTGCTTTTATACTAAAACATCCTAGGGGATACATGACGTAGATTTTGCATTGTCCGTAGCGGAGGGATACTTGACGCACTGAAACCCTGCGATATATCGGCATAATAGATGAGCTTTGAGACTGACCCGATATGTAGGACATCGGACCCTATTACTGATAAGATATGGATGATTGGTAATCCTTATGCGGAAGAAAATGTTTAATAAAATTGTCCGAATGGCTACCTTAGTAATGTTGGTACAAATCACCCGTTCCAACGGATATGAAAGATCTCAACCAGAAGTTGATACTTCAAACCTTTCCTTTGATACAGAGCCTATTCCACAGTCTCCAACCTTTCCTGATACTCGACGGAGTATATCGCTTGCAGCAAGGCTCACATCCCTATCAAACAGTCTAGGTTGAGTGTACCCATGCCTAGATGAATACATGCCCAGCATCCCCCTGTCCATATATCTCACTATAAACGCCAACGAAACCTCCAAGGTCTAACCATGCCTGCCACGAATTCACACCTCCATCTGCATGTTACGTTGCACATCGCCTTTCTTCTCCTTCAGGTATCCCCCTTCAACAACACCCTCACCCTCCTCCTCCCCTAGGCCATCTTTCATGCCACCACCGTCATCGTCATCGTCATCATCATCCTCCCCCACCAACTCCCGCATCCTCCTCATCGCATCTTCAAACTCACTCCGCACTGCATCCCGTGCGCTGAGAGAAGCAGGCAACGCGCTCCACCGGTGTATGGGTGTCGCGTTGGGGTCAGCTTGCGCAGCTTGTGTTGTCGAAATGCGTGCGGGCCCATTTGGATTCAAAGAGTGAGCTGTAGGGACTGTGGAGGATGTTTTCATGGAAGAAGTTTGCAGTGGAGAGATAGAATATGTCGACGATGCTTGTGTATCTTGTCCCTCGGCCTCATCAGGGACATGCGAGTGCGAGGAAGGTGCGGGATGTGTGGGGTTGCGTAGCTTAGTGGGAATCGATTGGGAAGATCGCCGGGGCTGGTCATACGATGCATCTGTTTTGACCTCGTCACGTAGCGTGTCCGTGACTTTCTGGTTCCCTTTCACTTGCTTCGTATCCATTCCCGCCAACTGTCGGCCTGCCTCACTCACGATGCTGAGCCCCTCTCTCCGGTCCAGGTCAACTCCATTACCACTTACCCCCCTCAACGCGCCATTCTCCCCTTCCACAATTCGTAACGCACCCTGCAACGCTTCCTTCTGTGCAGTCGCGATACGGAGTTCCTCCTCTGTCTCCGCAAGCTTCCGGTTGGCTTTTGAGACCATCTTGTTCGCCTAGAATAACGGGCGTGTGTGAGTTAGCTACGAGGAAAGTCACAATCATATACGAGGGTAGCTCTCAAACCCCTCTGACCATGAACATTGGTTGGACTTACCTCTTCAAAAAGAGCCTGACTCAAACTCTCCAGCTCCTCCTCAAGCTGCGTCTTCGCATCGGCAAGAGACTTGAGCGCAGTGCGCTCCTTGTTGAGCAGCAAAGTGAGCTCCTTTTCACGGGGTGTGGGTTGTGTGTGTTGGGACTGGGAACGTGATGCGGAGTATAAATGGGATGTTGCGGGTATGGTGTGTGTCGGAGACGGTGATGAAGTGCGTGATGAAGAAGGATCGGATGTGGATATCGTGGGTACTGAAGATGCAGTTGAGGGCGCCGGGCTCTGACTGCGAGAGCTAGAAGGGAGAGTTATTGAGGGGAGAAGTGACGACGTTGAAGGAGATGCAGATACAGACGCAGGCGCAGAAGCATACGGAGTGGACGCGCTCGTCGCCGTGGGTGAAGTATTGTTGCTCGAGATGCGCTGAAGGGAGGACTTGAAATTGAAGAATCGTGATGGCGCACTCTGTTGTTGCTGTTGCTGTTGCTGTTGCTGTTGTTGGTGGTGATGTGGCGGTGTAGCATCCGAGACGCTGTGGGGCCTGTCAGGAGGATAGTCCTTAACAGAGCCCGAGCGTCGCACGCCTTCACGTTCGCTCCAGCGACGCCACCCGACGTCCTGTCCACCACCACCTCCACGTTTGAGGGCTTCCTCGAGCATCTCGTTGTTGGCGAGTGCGAGCTGGAGATTGGAGCGAGCAAGTGTGAGTGCAGTCTCGAGCTCCGTTTGGTTCTTGTACGCTTGTTGGAGAAGCGTTGCCTAGGAGGGAGAAATATGGTAACGGTCATTTGCATTCAAGGTCGTCTCTTCATGTGAACGGAAGTTTCTTACGAGTTCTTCGACCCAGCTCGTCATTCGATCAAGCATCTCTGTGATCTCGCGAGTGCGGTGATCATATCGCCGTGCACGCTCCTCTTCATCCAAGTGCATGCCAGCCTTCTCTTCGTTTGTTACTGATGCAGCAAGCACGATCCTGGCGCGCTTGACATCTTCTCTGGACTGGACGAGGGGACTAGAAAAATTGGCCTGCTTGGCGATGCTGTTGGAGAGAGAGTCTTTACGGAGGGGAAGAGGAGAGGGAAGTCGTGCAGGAGGTGGTGTCGAGTACGTCGAGAGCATTCAGTAGGGGTGAGGGAAAAAGGGTCCTTTGTATTATGAAATTACAGTTACTGTCACTTATTGCAGCGTATGTAATCCAATCATTTGGATCTCCCCGCAATCTGCCCTATGTGCCAACCCGGGCATCAGAACCTTTCACTTATACTAAGACTATAACATTATGTTCTGTCCTTCTCGAAGACTGCAATGCCTATGAAGCGGGTCAAGAAACGATGACTATTCGTTTCTGGGCTGGATCCCTTCTCTTGGATTTCGCAATTGACCGAATGTATATCCTGGACATAAAACGATGGTAGTTCATCAATGACTTGCATAGCTCTCATCTAGTGACGTTATACAGAGAAGTCCCATCGCCACCACATGGAGTTGTTGTCAATCAAGAAAATGGAGACATCGGCTGCTGCTGTCATTCTCACACGACAAATCAAGACTTCTCCGTCCTCTCGACCTTTTTGACCTTCTTCCATGACGGATCGATGCCAAGAAAGATACGGAAGGATGCCTGATTGAACCCCGCAATCGTCAGACCCATCCGAGAACGTATTTGCGACGTCCATCCCTCAGGGATTCGCTCCTCGAGCAAGAAAGGCTTCATGATCTCAATTTCACCACCCATCGCCTTGAGCAGCGTCGCGCAGCTGCATGATGTGAGCATGTGTGTGTCAGTGTACTGCTCTCACTCTGACGTGGAACTGCAACGCACTTTCCCGCCCCGAAGAGCGCATGTGTCGTAGTGAGTGAGAACTGCCCATTAGTCTCTTTTGAGTGGGCCAGACGCGCAGTGCGGATTCGCGACCAGTCTGCTGAAGTGACTTTCTTGCCGTCCGTTGATGCCGCAAAAATCTCGTTGATCAGTTTCTCAGCAGGGATGGATTGATCGCGCTGTACGATCGTGTCATAACCTGAGGCGAACGGAACATTCATATTACTGGACATAAAGTGAGAGATGTGGACATACGTGTCATACTTCCATCATGTTCCTGGCAGATTGTCAGCCGAGGAGCAGGAAATAGGACCTGGAAAAGGCACATACAATCCCATTATGAACACAAATGTCGTTCAAGTCCAGAGTGTCCGTGTAATAGTTCCTCTTCAAGATTCCGGCCAAGTAGTAGGACACGAAGAAACTCAGGGAGGGTGAGAAGTTGTAGTACTTCACCACTTCATCTCCCAGTTGCTTGAACGTGATATTACGTCCGTCGTGGGGGAGTATACCTACTTCTCCGTCAGCTATCTCGCCGGCGGAAAATTTAATACTTTCTGTGCCCACCATGATTGCTGCTCACACGAAGCATTCAGAGACATCAGACATGGAAGAATGCCAGTCTCACCTTAACGCGTTCAATCCCGGACATGGAGAGCGACTGTCAGTGACATTCCGAGGGACATATTCGGGCCAACTCGCGTTAGGTATACTTTTGTTGGGCGCGATAAGATTGATCAAGACGAGTGAGGAGTCCCACAGGATGGTGTAGATCAGCGTGTACAGGCTGTAAAGTGCGCTCCAGATACCTGCGCCCAAAGTATGCGCTGCTGAGGAAAACCAGGCTAGGGACATGGAGGAGGAGAAGAGTAACAAAAACCTCCAGAGTGTTCACTATTTTCAAATCTTCATCTTAAATATTATTAATTGGCAATACAATGTATACGGTACTAGTGTTGTTTTTAATTGCCGTGAGCGAATGAAAGCTCACGCGAGTTGTCTTCGCGAAGAATTTTTCAACAATTCAGTATTGCTATACGGTATATACCGGTGCTGTATTCATTCGGGTGCGACGCATGACCACGCTTAGCTTCTCGCTACAATGGGAATAATCGACTCATGCCAAATAATACCATCACCCTGGCTCTCCAACACAGTGGCTTGTCACAAACTTTGAGAGACACTTCAAAGTAATAATATAGATTTCTATCAGCTGGCGGCCACCGTCTCTTTTTATGCCTCTTTGGCATAGTAAAGTCTCACGGGTACCCTTCAAAACTATAAATATGGGCGGACGGTTTAGTTGCTCGAGAGGAAAAATCCGTAGCCATCCACTACGGTTCTGGCTCTGCCGCTCGACTATGCGGCCTTTCCTTGAATGTGGCGTTGGATTCAAGCAATAAATACTCAATCGATGGAGCATAAATGGGATTACGACCAGTTCAGTACGCAAGCATGTGAGATAGACGCTCAAGCTTCAAAAGGTGCCTATCGCATCTTATCCCTCCCGATTTATGTGATTGTGATTCCCACTTCCGGTGTGAAGTTTTGAGGCAAGAGACCTACTTTACACTAACAATCTCCCTGAAAGAACAATATGTCTTTAATGGGTACCACGGTTTCCACACACACGGTATCCATAAATATGGGTAGAATATGGAAAACGACTGTTAGCAGGTTCGTGAAAAAATATTCTGCGGAAGTAACTCCTATATAGACGGACATTCGCAGCCCGGCTCCGACTTGGCCTGTGATGCTGTGGAGAAACGAAAAAGGGTCATGTTTATGGCACAGAGCAGGACTATATTTATAATATCACGCTTAGAAGGATTTCGTGATTGCTGCCCTGACCTCCTCACAACTCTGTCAACCGTCTCGGTCGAGCCAACAGATATTCCTTTCTTCTCCAACCAGATTGTCGACAAAGATTTTTGGTCCATTATTCCCAGCGCAGTATGGTATCTATCTGCATGTTCTTGGGAATATGGACAAAGCAATCTTTCCTTCTTGTCAGACAACCCTGAATATTGACTTGGTATGAACAAGCTCTGCGGAGCTTGTTTGAAGAGATGCTACAAAGCCAGATCATATCAGCTTAAGTGGCTGTGTTGCCTGAGTACAGGTGAGGTGCGAGAACCCATCTATACGTGTCAATGTGTTTTCACTGGAATGTTGTGGAAAGTGAGGCAAGGACATGGCTGTTCTCTAGGGTACTCAATGCTGAGGTTGCCGATGTCATAGAATACCACAAGAAAGATCAACGCATATCTGGTACCCATTGGTAAGAATTTGTTCCCTTATGTTTAGTATCTAGAGATGCTTCCGACATGGTTATACATCTCGCGCTCAAAATAATAACACTCCATTGCCACTGGGTTTCAGATGAAGCACGCTTGGGGACCTAGTCAGCATTTTGGTGTTGTATCATAGGGGCTATTTGAAAAGAATATACATGATCAACGATCACGTTTATGGAGATCGAGTATTTCGATAACGACAACATTGCAAGCACTCGAGATTGGCTCGACAGGGAAGCGCTTAGCGGTTCCACGACTGATCCCTTCGTGGAGATTAATAAGCTACGGGTATCCAGAACCTCATTCAATTTAGCCAGGGACGGCGCAATGTACAGGGACGGGGGTTCTACTCTGTCGGAATGATCAAAAGCTTTTGGTATGCAGACCGATCACGTGGCAGACTTTGCGTTTCCCAGAGATATAATGTACAAGAAATTGATGGTGTGGATGGTCATTTGGTAGGTCAGGTGCTACCATGACGTCGCCACTTATTAACTATTTTGGGGAATTTTCCTGTGGTTATACCGCATGTGAACTCCTTTGTTGTAGCGATTATACCGCATGGCCTGATTGACGCGCAGCATTCCTTGGTCTCCTCTATCATATATATCTGGTTGCTCCAGTCTTCCAAACACTGCTGTATCCACGGTTTCTGAGCCACTTCACCTTGTCTCCTCCAAAATATGTTTCCTCGATGTTACTGGCCACAGCAATTGAATGGTCGGCAGACATTGAGTGCCGCGCAAGCTAGAATGAGTGCCGCGCAGTATGTCATAGTTTGTCACAGATTTTTACATTGATTGTCATGATAACAACAAGCTAGCATAGGAAATTTGTGCTGCTCTCCAATAAGCTGATTCTCTTTAGTGTGTATAGGCATATCTTCGGTGCACGGCAATTTTCCAATGCCCTCATCACCACCGGTAAGTGGTCCACCGCCTCATATATGACTTCTGGGAACCACCCGCAAAACGTGGACCAGTGGTTGTTGGACCTTCTTCGTCGCCCTTTTGGTGTGAAACGGACTCTCCTCTCAGACTCCCCATCTCCACCTGCTTTCTACAGTCTTGCAGTTCCATTCATGGCTCCCATCCGCAGAACGTCCTCTGACCATTGTCCAGACTCTCCAAGCCCGTTCACTTCCACCACGAAAAATAGCAGTGGTTGTTGAACCTTCTTTATTAGCAGCGATTCCTCGGATCTTTATGGATGCAAGGTTAGATAAGAGCAGAACTACAGATTAATTCTCATACAATCGCCAATGCGTCAATATTACTTTTGGCATAGATGTACTCCAAAATGTTTGTAGTTCTCGTGTACTAAATTTCGCCATTTCCGAATTTCACGGTTGAGACGCTGAATGTTCCGATATTATTATGACGAATGATCAGAGTGAGAACTATGTCGTACAGTCTGAAGTTCATTGACTGGGACCTCACCCAGTCGTCTCAAAAACCCGATGGCAACCTACATTAAACTGTAAGCAGTGGCAGCGAAATGATGAATAATCCTCACCATTTCTCTGGAGGTATGCGACGTGTATACACCTGGCCGCACGGTGGAGTATCCGACACACGCGAAAGCCTGGATTCTCACTAAGGTCACGTATCGTGATATATTGATACCCGGCTCCAAGACAAACCCTAACCCTGACCCTAACCCTAACCCTAACAAGCGTGCCTTGGCTGTCCGCTTCAGTTGGGAAACGGAAACAGCTGAGGTTCGAGCAAACTCCGAACGTCTCAGCGACATCAAGAAGGCCGAGCACTAAGCCTCTACTCGCACTACCGTTTCAAGCCCATGAAGAAGGTGACAAAGAACGGCTCGCTGAGAAGAAACGCAAGCGCAGTACGCGTATATCCAAGGCACAAACGTGTCCTAGTGCTTCTAAGGCCCTGCCACCGTTGTACACGACGAAGCGAGTTTTGGCCCGGTGGGTCCATCTCCTCCCGCGTCGTCTGGGTCCACGTCTTTGGCACGCCACTCTAACCAGAAACGCATCCCTCTCACCACAGCTAACCCCTCCCGCCGACCACCCAACGCCACCCACCGAACACTCATCCATGTCGGTACCATCCGCATTCACACCCTCACCTCCTCCACCCTCCATGGGCTTAATCCCAGGAAGGCCCTCTTCCTGACTTACCCGTGGAGAAACAGCACGCGGTCTTCATCTGGTGGTGGCAACGTATCCACTGATGCAGCTAGTCAGCATGGATGCGCTACAATGGAAGGTTACCCACTGTGATATAAGGCGCTTTCTTCGGAGGACGTGTTCGATATCGAGGTGACATGGGAGAAGGTTGGGAGAAAAGAATTATAGGTGGGGTGAGAGCGCAGGTGAGAAGTGGTTGAATTGATGAGGTGTCAACTTAAATACAAGTGGCAGGGTCACGCCGTGACTAGACTTCTAGCTCGGCATTGTCAGCATTTTTCACCGCCTCATGGCCTCATGCCTGACCTTTAACATATCACCACGAGAACTGATGGAGTATGCGAGCTGGATCCTGAGACTTGGCGAGGAATTTCGCAAGGCTAAGACACAGTCATGGATCGCAGCGCGGGCCACTGTATAAGGTCGTCTTCCAGCATGATAAACTTGCTTCCATATGACTTTACCTCATCCGAAGATCCCACGCGTATCCCGCTCTCCTCGCCTCTCAAGTCCAATCTGAAACCCGCAACATCGCTATTTTCTCCGACTCCGCACCGCAACGTCCCCAGCCCATTGCGTAGGACTGGAAAATCTGCGTCTAGCTTCCTTCCTCCATCCGCAGTAACGGGTGACGTTGATTCTCTATCTTCTTGCTCACTAGCCCCCCCTCCCTTTCCTTGGATGCGACCTTCAAAATAGCTTGCGTCTTAGGCATAGTACACCAATGGATCACATGCATCAGCTTCGTCTAAGCCTAAAAGTTGCCTTGTTTTGGAGTCGGTTTTTCGCAATCAACTTTCAGTTCCGGACTTGAACGTAACGTCACCCCAGATCTCGCCGGCACGCACGGGTCGCCCAAGTTTCCATGTGCCCGTGTTACATTCACCAACTCTGTGTCTATGGCCCATAGCGAACTCAGTGGTACCGGTGTTGGCACGCATGGCGACGGCAGCATGCCTGCGATGCGTACACAGATGCAAATGATGTGGTGGCAAGTTCTGACTCCATAGTTGATCGACTGACCATATTCTGCTTCTTGGATGCCTAAGAAATGGGTGCACCATTGAATGAGAACAACCAGCTGGTTGTGGATCTTCTGTCATTGCGATCTCCTCTGAAATCTGCATTGGTGTATCCAGCCAAATTGTGAGCATAACCCATTACTCCATTGCTGTCCTTTTGATATATACCATAATCAAACTTGGAGGTGAGACAACGGATGATCCTTCTGGCAGCCTCCCAGTGGATAGAGGATGGATTTGAAACAAATTGGACATATTTGCTCATTGCATAAGAAATGTCTGGCGTGGTGCAGACAGAGCAGTAGTTGATACTCCCAATGAGTGACGTATACTCGAGATCCATAGTGTTGTTGGTAGGTTTGGTTGCCTGGAGTTGGATGTATGGATCCATTGGCAAATACAGTATCTTTCCACCTATGATGCCAAATCTCTTGGCTACAGTGGATACAAAATCTGGCTATGATACGTGGATAGTGCTGAGGTCGCAATTCCTGACAATCTTTATTCCAAGCAACTTGGCTGGTTCTCCAAGATCCTGTATGTCTAAGCCTCCACCAATCTCCTGTACCATCCTTTCCATTGCTCCCTTCAAGTTTGTGGCTAGGAGGCCATCATCAACGTATGTGGAGATCTGTATATCACTGTTACCGAGAAATTTAGTTATTAAATCTATCATGCGAACCTTGGATTACATAATCCACCCGATGGATCAATAGAGCTGTCTTAGAACTGAATAAAACAGAAAATAACTACAAAAACATTACTGATTTCAATTCAAGGCTTTCAGCCTTAGAAAACCTTTTGTTTACAATTTTAGATTCAACCAGAGAAGCATCACTGAGCCCATGCAATTGCGAACAAGCACATACATGCGTTTGGACACGAATGGGCTAACATAGCCAGCAATCTGTTTCCATGTGACTCCAAAACACTTCCAAACATCAATATAACAATCTATTTAACATTTCCATCCACCCCTATCATCACCGATCCGTGACCAAAGCCAAATGCTTCCATTTCATTTGGAACAGGTGCCTGGAGCTTTGAAATGAAGTCTCAGAAGTTTTCCAATCTTTTTTATTGTTCTTTTCACTTAAAATAAATTGTTGCATACATTATTTGTAGTTCTCATAGCACACAGATTGGTTTCAGGTGCTTTAGATAGCTATTAGTTCCATTTTTGTGCATTCCAACCCTCATGTAGATTCCAACCCCAGAACTGCTCCACCACCCTGTTATTTCTCATTGATTCACAAGAGACTCACACTAGCTACCTTTTCCCTTAAATATGCTTGTATTTCTCAGTATAATCTAAGGCAGTAAAATCTCCACAAGGTCTCTTATATTCTGAATCTCTTGCTTGATATCTCTACAACCATTCTACTGTTAGCAAATCGTCACTGGCTGTTTGCTTTCATTTCAAGGAACCTATACGACTCAACAATTACCTCAATTTTGTTAAGTTTATGCTTTATCTCTATCTACAAAGCTCACATCACAGTATGCAAACTTTAAGCGCTAACATTTTGCTTCCATATCAGTGCATCCCCCGCATTTAAATACACCTCCGCTTAGATTATCAAACAAGCGCCTAAAACTTGCATTGAAGCAGTTTCATCAAAACTTGAATAAATTACAAACAAAATACAAATAAATACAATAAAATTTCTATTTCTTTTCTTATTAAATTTAAGGTATATGTTCTCATCTTCTTTAGCTGGCTCATATCCTAATCTCTCAAGTTCTGTCCTTAGTGTGTGGTGCCAAATGCACCCTGACTACTTCAGTCCATAGACCCCTTTGTTCAGTTTACAAACCAAGCCCTCCTCACTGGGTTTGACAAAACCCTCAGGCTGACATATGTAAAGTGCTTCCTCCAGTTTCCCATTCAGGTAGGTGCTTTTGAAATCCACTAATTGGAGTTTGAGGTTGTATTTGCAAGCGAGAGTGAGAATGAGTCAGATACTGGTGAGTTGTATCATAGATGAGTAAGTTTTGTGATAATTGACTCTGGGGATTTGCAAGAATCCCTATGCAATGAGTTGTGCCTTGAGTTTGTCTACCTGGCTATGATTATCCCTTTTTACTCTGAATGTCCAATAACTGCTGACAATATTTGTCTGGGGTAGTGACTCAATGAGTATCCATGTCTGGTAGTTCATGATTGTGTTATATTTAGCAATACAAGATTTCCTCCACTCATCTTCTTTTGCTGATTTCATGGCTTCTCTGTAGTTAGCTGGCTTGTCATCCACAAAGACAACATAGGCAGTCTCGATGGTGTCAACTTCTATCTCACCATTGGCCAACATTGTAATCTCCTTCATGAGTGCCACCCATCTCATCCCTCTACCATACTTGTCATTATCAGGGTTCATCCATGGTCCCTTGACAATGTCTTTGGTTGTTTCATCGCTTTTGATATCAGGCTCATTTGAGTCTGATTCATCACCGCTTTCCCCAGTGACAGCCTTGTTGTTGTCTGTTTTGTCAAGCTCAGTGAGCAGACTGCTTTGCTCCCTTTCAATTGGTATTTTGGGAAAAGCTGGTCCATCAATGTTCTCAGCTGCTGGTGTCATTGTGTTCCCACACTCATGGTTATAAGGTGTGGATGCATCTTTGGTAGTGATTGAGATTTCATCTTCATGCATCCAGAACATAGGCTTATCATCTTCATCTGTACCATGTATGGTGGTACATTCAATCTGTCTCAATTAATCAAAGATTAATAAGAAAAGAGATGGGAATTTTTGTTATATTTATTTTATATTTTATTTGTGTTTTGTTGGCGTTTTTGTTGGAGTTTCTTCAACATGAGTTTTAAGCACTTGTATAGTAATCTAAGTGAAAAATGTATTGAGATGCAGGGGGTGTGCTGATGTGGATGCAAAGTGTCAGCACTTAAAGTTCGCATGCTGTAATGTGAGCTTTGTAGATAGAAATAACTTAACAAAATTGAGATAATTTTTGAGTCGGATAACGGCTTTGAAATAAAAACAAACAGCCAGTGATGATTTGCTGATAGTAAAGCAGTTGTAAAGATATAGAGCAAGTGATTCAGAATATAGGAGACTTTGTGGAGATTTACTGCCTTGGATTATCGTGAGAACTACAAGCATATTTAAGGAGAATGCTAGCTAGGGTGAGTCTCTTGTGGATGAATGAAAAATATCAGGGTAGTGGATCGGTTCTGGGGTTGGAGTCTACATGAGGGATGAAAAGCACAAAATTGGAACCAATTACTATCTAAAGCACTTGAAACCGATCTGTGTGCTATCAGAAATACAAATCATGCATGCTACAATTTTTCTTCAGTTGAAAGAACAAGAAAAATAAACTGAAAACTTCTGAAACTCCATCTGAAGCTTTGGGCGCTTGTCCTAAATGAAATAGAAGCATTCGGCCTTTGGTCATTGATCAGAGATAATAGGGGTGAATGGAAATAGTTAATCAATTGCTGGATTAACTTTTGGAAGTGTTTTGGAGTCGCGTGGTTGCCAATCATTGGCTATATCAGCCCGTTCATGTCCGAATGCATGTATGCGCTTCTTTGCGCTTGATTAGGTTCAGCACTGCTTCACTGGTGGAATCTAAAAATGTAAACAAAAGGTATTCTAAGGCTAGAAGCCTTGAACTGAAATCAGCTATATTTTTGTGGTTATTTTCTTTTTATTCTCTGTTCTAAGGTGGCTCTGCTGATCCATCAGTGCAATTACATAATCTGATATTTGCAGGGTAGATAATAATAATAACAAAGATAACATTGTGTGATTTAATTATCGAGTGCATGCATGGGGCCCAAATTTTGTAGGCCTTTGAATTGTTAAAGCAGCCAAGGAATACCCCTTCAACAGTTCTAAACTCCCCTTTGCAATGAATGGCTTTTGGGATGAGCATCCAATATTTGGTACCATAGGTGCAAAGCCAGTTGACTTTGGGCTTCACCCCCCAGAATACTTTGTAGGGTGACATCAAGGTTTTCTAGTGCAAGAGTTGGTTCTTGATGAAGTTGACAGTATGTGTGCCAGAGACCCAGAATCAGTTTGATAGGCCTGAGTCATGCTTGAGAGTGAGTGCTCCCTCTATAGTGTTCTGTTATATCTCTTGGAAATTGCATTATGCTGTGGAGTGTAAAGTGAGGTGGTTTTATGTATGATTCTAAGCTCACTGCATATCTTCTGAAATTCATTCCCAGTGTACTCCCCTCCATTATCTGTCCTCACTTTTTTCACATCAACACCCTTCTGTCTCCTTATCCAAGCAATGTAATGTTTGAAAGACTCTGTTGAGGTCGCTTATTCTTTGTTCTTTATGAAATCAATGCTCATGTACCACATGTTGTGCTCAATCCATGTAATGAAGTGCTTGAATCCCCCTATGGATGGTGCAAAATGGTCTGCAAACATCAGATGAGATAATATCTCCAAGCTGAGCCGGTTCATCTTTGACCTTGTGGAACAACAATTGGATTTGCTTTCCAAAAGGGCAGTGAATACAGGGTAGATTCCAGTATGGGGGACAGCTAGGTGTAAGTCCTTGGTGTTATTCAGTCTATACATCTTCTCTATGACAGAATATCCCACATGTGTGAGTCAGTGATGCCAGAGGGTCAAAGGACTAGGCTCAGGGGAATAGTTAATGATTTCATGTGTGGTTTTAAATGTTTTCTTAGCTTCATAACCAAAGATATTGTTTATCTTTGTCCCAATTGGAATGATTTTCCCATCATAAGAGAGAGATATTCCTTCATTGCTGAATGAAACATCTAATCCAGCAGCAGTCATTTTACTGACAAATAGGAGGTTGGCATCGAGGTTTGGTATGAAGATAACATTGGTGAGCATGAACCATATGTCAGGGAGTCCTGATTCCTCATCACTGTGGATAGTGATGTATATCGTTCCACACTTATTGGCTTTGAATGTTTCGCCACTTGCAGTTTCAATGTAGATCATTTCGGTGGCAGCAATGTCATCGAAGAGGGTCAAGTCCCCAGACAGATGGCTCAAAGCAGCTGAGTTAGCTAGCCAGATGGTTATCTTATCCTGCACTGTGGCAAGGGTTGCATTGTCTGCCTCATCAATTTCATTGTCAGAGGTTGGAGTGTCAGTTATGACAGCCATCATGGATTTGTGTCTGGTGGGTATTTCAGCTGTACAGATAGGTGGATTGTGTTTGCGAGAGCAGGGCTGTAGGTGCCACAGGAGCATTGGAGTTGGGCCTGAAAGGTTGATATAATGCTTATGCAGGGTGTGACAGATGTGGTTGAAAGTTGGGTCATGGAGGGGGATGTGGCTGCATGTAAGGCTGTTCAGTGGTGTTTTGGTTGGGTCACGGAGAGGGACGTGGCTGCATGTAAGGCTGTTCAGTGGCATTTTGGTTCTGTTGAGGCTGGAACCAATTAGGTCTACTGGTGAGTCACCTTTGAGCTGCAAATGCAATGACTGCCTGAGAGGAGATGTCAGTGGTATTTAGATCAGCTTCATGCACCTCTAGTTTCTCCTCAATTTCATCCGGGTCTCATGTGATCATCTTTATTGTCTGAGTGATGGTGGGCCAGGATTCAGGTACATTTCAAAGAATAGTTGTGGGGTGCATTGACAAGGGGATTTCTTCTCCCATCTTAGACAATTGCAATCTGTATTCTTTCATCATCATAAGGTACAATGAAATGTCCTGTCTTTTGGTCATATGGTAATTCTCATATTGGGTCTGAATGATGCTGATTTGTTTGGATCAGTGGACTCAAATTTCTTTATGAGGATGTTCCATACTTTGGTGCAATGATTGGTAATGTCAATAGCAGTCTGATACCCTGAGGAGATGCAAAGTAAAATCTGACTATAAGTGACATTATCTCTGTCCCCCCAGTCAGACTGTAGTTCTGAGAGAGGGGTGGAGTCAACCATTTGAACTCCTACGGTGGTGGTTATGGATTGGTTCATGGCATCAGGGAAGATGTCTATGCCGGTGATGATTTTGAACAATCCTGTTGTCAATGAGCTCTCATTTCCATGAGATCCAGTTGTCTTTGCCAAGTTTAGGTTTTATATTGCAGAATTTGTGAATGTTGTGTTTGGGAAGGGTAGTCATGATGATGTTGGATTGTAGATAGATTCCAGAGAGATTATGAGACTTTTAATCTGATGAGAAAAAAAATAGTAATTTTCTCTTATTATTTTACTACAATTTGTTCTCCTACTTATAAAAAGGATATGTATCTCCTGGTTGTTTTGAGATGAAGTTGAGTAATGAGAGATAAGGCAAGTGAATGTGATACTATTCAAAACCAGATAATGTCAGGGGACAACCTGCTTTCACCGAAGCCTTCATCTCCAAGACCTTCACACATGTGAAGCACAAGTCTGAAGTGTGAGAACCTTGGTCCAAAGTCTTGGGTCCTTGACCCAAGCCTCCAATTACAGGTCCAAAACCTCGAATCACCCGAGACCTCAACCAACCTCAGGGTATGGCCCAAACATCTGACCCGAACACTTGGCCCAGCATCCGGCCTTCATCAGGGATGAAGCAACTTATGGGGATAGAAGTTGGGCAGGGTTGACAGCATGTAGGAATGCCCCTGGTTGGGCATTAAGTAGTCGTATATAGTTTTCTCACTAGTAGTGGGGATCCCTAGACCTTTCTCTTTGGATTTCCCCTCTACTAGGTGAGAGCTCCCTTTACTGTATTTCCTTGCATATATATACCTTTGGACTTCCCCTCTACTAGGCATCTGTGAGCACTAGGAGGGTTTCCCTTACAGATAAGGTGTTTATTGATGCATTTGTGACAGAACACTGTGTAACCTTGGCATTCCAGATTGGGATTGATCTGGCTTGTGTCCAGTCACATTTATCAAATGAGATAGAAACAAGTAGAGTCCATGACACACTTCCACCAACATGAGAAAACTGTCATCCAGCTTTGCAGTTTATTGCAATATGTTTGCCTTAGAACCCAATCGGTCTTCAAGGATCAAACAATCATACATATAACTTCTTTAAATGCATCAGCATCCTTTGGTGCTCCCAAGACACTACAAAACTCTGTCAAGGCATCTGCACTACCTAGCGGAGAGAGGTAATGCTTTAGTGGAGGTAGCCAGCATTCTTTTCTAGTCAATTCCAGAAAAATGACAAGGGACACTAACTGTTTGATTTGGCAAGGATTCCAACAGGAACCTCAAATTCAGTGAAGGAATCAACTATCAGTTATAGTATGCAACCTGTAAAATGACAACAACTCCTGCCATGTTTATCTGAGTCTACTGTAATATAAGAAATAAAAGAAATGTTTTTATATATTTTTCCTGAATTTATTTGAATTTTATTTGATATCTTTTGATGTGTATTTCTGATGTGCTCAAGTTGATGCAAATTTTTTTTTATCTAACCAAAGTTGTATTCTGATGTGATGTGGAGGCAACTTGTCAGCACTCAAAGTTCATGTGCAGTCATGCAAACAATTGTAGGTAGAGATAAGAATGAAACTTAGCAGATTTGAGATAACTGTTAATCTCAATAGAATTCTTCAATTGATAGCAAACTGTAAGTATGACTATAAAAGAGCAATCTCAGTCTCATTCATTAGACTCTTTATTGTAGGTATAATTACCTATAAAAGTACACTAGTTACAATGTTAATGAAGTTGATGATGAGAACAATTTAAATACTTACATCCCAGTCTCGTTCATTAGACTGAGATGTTAGGATCTATCTATGTAGCTTTTATATGACTTGAAGGTTATTATAATTACTGGTGTGTCTGACATATTATATTGGTTTGAAATCCAGTAATATCCATTACTGGTTCCAGATGACTGTGCTCCTACTAATCTGCTTGGTCATCATTGTCCGACACAAACATCCAGTAGCAATGTACTATCAGAGAGACAATAGTAGAGATATCAAGCAAGAGATTTGGAATATGAGAGAATTGGTGGAGTTTCACTGCCTTGGATTTTCACAAGAACTACAAGCATATTTAAGCAAAACACTAGCTAGGATATGTCTCTTGTGGGTGTGAGGAAATGATAGGGGTTGTGGGGCAGTTTCTGGGGTCTATATCTTCATGGGGAGATGTTTACACTAAAACAGGAGTATCTACTTGTAAAAATTGTGAAACTGATCTGTGAGTCTTCAGAACTGCAAATAAGTTAATCAACAAGTTTTTGTGAGTGGAAAGAACAAGAAAAAATGAAGAGAACAATCCTGAAACTCTCCGAGTGCACAGGCACCTGTCCTAAATGAAATAGAAGTACAGAGGCTTTGGCCATGGATCAGCACCCCTAAACATAGATTTGACTTTGAGTTGCCAGTTATGTCTTTGGCAACATTTCAGGTCCATGTGTTTGTTGATCAGTGGTTATTTGAGCGCAATTGGGAGCAATGGGATGCATGCACATGTTCGAGATCCCTGGCGTTTAGGGCTGTTCATCCGGTTGAATCTAAAAATAAACAAAATGATTCTAAGGCTATTAGCCTTGAATTTAGTCTATGTATCTTTTTGTAATTGTTTTTAGTTTCTATTTTCTTTGAAATGGCCCTGCTGATGCCTCACAGTGATTACATAATTAAATCATAGAATAAATAATAACATGCTGGATGGAACTTTTCTAGTGGAGACAATGGGACTGGTAGCTTAGTGGTTAA
>QMFG01000367.1:0-11690 GCA_003314545.1 Ramaria sp. MG151 | reverse complement strand
ACATCGTCTAAGTTGTTTCTACAATAGGTTATGGGCCCCGCCTGATCGCTCATACTACCCACTCGACAATTCACAAGCTAATACTTCAAACCACACTCACACCCAATGACTTCTCACTCCTCAAAGCTCCTCACATCCATTGAAAAATTCGATGGGACTAACTGGGAGGATTGGTCATACTCTGTCCGCAGTGCTTTCAGACTATCCCACATCCTTCGCATTGCCGAAGGAACTGAATTGCGACCAAGTGCATCTGCTACCGAGGCAGAAACTAGAGCAATTGATGCTTGGGACCTGAGAAACGAAGAAGGTCTTGGCTTAATACAACTTGCTGTTAAGCCTTCGATCCGGCAATCTATAAAGGAAAATGAGACCCTTGCAGAAAACTGGAAACGGTTGAAAGACACTTATAGAACACGCACCGGTCTTAACCTCTGGGTTGACATCACCAAATACTTTTCCACCACCTTCTCTCCCCAACAACCTCTCACGCAACAGATCGACGAGATGTCAGATCTCAAATCACGCATCGATACAGCTGGCATGACTATCACAGATAGTCTACATGCGATGCTTATCCTTCGAGCCCTCCCTTCCTCCTACGAAGTTGTACAACAAACAGTCCTGGCAAATGTCAAAGATTACAAAACGCTCACCTCAGCTGACATGAGATCCCGTCTTCTATCTGAAGAACTACGCCAGGGAACGACCACAGCTGTAAACACTATCAGACCAGGAAAGAAAGCTGCCAGCACCGACTCTTGTAACTGGTGTGGAGGCACGGGCCATTGGGAACGAGACTGTCGCAGAAAACAACGTGGCCACTCTAGAGAAGAAGCCCAGAGTGAGAGGAAAAAAGGAAACAAATCAAAGGGGAAGGGAAAACAAAAAGAAGACAAGAAGGACTTGCCATCGGTGAATGCGGTTATCAAAGAAATCCCCCCTGATCTATCAGCTAGTAACGCCCATGTAACCGAAACTTCAAATTCAAACGACACTATTGTTTTTTACACTGGGCGTGAAACACATTGGATGCTGGATTCAGGTTGTTCAGATAATATCACACATGAGGTGTCAGACTTCACTGAATATCACCATCTAACCTTGCCTCAGTTTGTTCGCTTAGCCGATGGCACCACCCGCATCTCCTATATTGGGACGGGTACTATCTCAGCTACTACTCGGGTCAATGGCTCAGACAAACCAATAGTACTTCAAGATGTCATACATAGCCCAGATCTTGGTGGGCGTTTTCCTTCCGTACGCAGGCTTGGAAACAAGGGAATATCTACTACCTGCACTGGCAACAAGGCCACCCTTAGTCTAATGGGTACTGACTGCGCAGAAGGTCAGTTACAGGGCCAACAGTATTGGCTAACCCTTCACATCTCAGCCCCAGCAATCCACTCCATGCTCAATAAAGTCCATGTCGAGGTTTTACATGCCTGGCTTGGCCATCTTTCTTGGTCAGCATTGCGAACTCTACATAACGAGATTGATCCAAAGAGCAAACGTGCCCTATCAACCTGTGAAGGGTGCCTACTTGGCAAATCAACACGTCGAACATTCAAGCCCTTGAACATTCGAATAACGAAACCGTTTGAACTCATACACATGGACCTAGCAGGACCGATGAAAACCAGATCTCTGCAAGGCAACTACTATCATTTTATTATTATAGATGATTTCACACGTTTCAAATGGGCTTTTTTCCTTCAAACCAAGAACCAGGCATTCTAACGATTCAAAACTTACATTGTTTTCATTTCAACTCAGTTTAAAACCAATCTTCAAGCAGCACGTTCGGATCGCGGGGGAGAATTCTTATCAACGGAGTTCACAAGTTTCATGGAAAGCAAAGGTATCTTACACCAGTTGACAGCTCCTCATACACCGCAACAGAATGGTATTGCTGAACGAGCAAACCGCACCATAGATGGTGCAGCTCGTGCTATGCTTCAGTCAGCGAGAATGACAAACACCTTCTGGGAATGTGCAGTTGCAACTGCAGTTCATGTAAGGAATCGCGCTCCTTCACGTGCTAATAACTACCTCTCTCCATATGAAAAACTCTTTGGAAACCCCCCCAATCTATCCTACCTTCGCATCTTTGGCTGCTTGGCCTACTGTCACATCACACAACCGCAACCAAAGTTTGATCCTACGTCTGAACAACTCATCTTCGCAGGATACGAAGGTTCCACTAAAGGGTACAAATTATGGAACCCATGAACTCACCAGTTCATCGTATCTACAGATGTTATTTTTGAGGAACATGTCTTTCCTCTTTGTACCCAAACTCCCAATCTAACCCAACCATTATCTACACCCTCTTCTCCACCAGAAGCCAAAGATTATGTAGAATTAGTTCTACCAGAAAGTGACGACGAGGACGCATCTCCACTTCCCGCCATTCCTGCACCAGCTGTACCTCAACTGGCTGTGCCGCCACAGCAGCCACCACCGTTACCACCACAGTACCCACCAGCCATGCCATTACCACAACCAGAACCTCCTCGCCGATCCACTCGACTAACTCGAGGACTTAGACGGGCTGACCCCTCGAATGTCAATCCTGACAGGGACCGCATTCAACAGGGACTACGCCCTTGGATCCCAGGAGTCTGGGACAATTCTCCCGAAGCTTTTCTTGCCACTACTAAAGTCACTCCGACAGGGGATCCTGCTTCTTTCGAGTATGCAATACAAACTCCCGAAGCTCACCTATGGCAAAAAGCAATGGAAGAGGAATTTAAAACTTTACAAGACAACAATACATGGGAGCTAGTTGACCTTCCACCTGGTCATACTACTATCAAAAACCGGTGGGTATTTGTAACAAAACGGGATACAAAGGGGGAAATACTTTGCTACAAAGCGCGTCTCGTCGCTAAAGGTTTCACACAAACTGCTGGCCTTGACTATAACGAAACCTTTGCTCCCATCGCCAGACTCAACTCGTTGAGGCTGCTACTTGCGATAGCAGCTATTTTCGACTGGGATATTCATCATGTCGATATAAAATCAGCGTACCTCAACAGTCATCTCGACGAGGAACTTTACATGGATCAGCCAAAGGGTTTTGAGGCTCAAGGAGGAGTAAATAAGGTATGCCGACTGCTCAAGGCCATTTATGGCTTGAAACAGGCAGGGAGACAGTGGCATGAACACCTGCAGTGCAGCCTTACTGATTTTGGTTACAAGAAACTCACTTCAAGTGACATTTCTATCTTCCTCAAATATCATGACGGGGGGGACCAGATGACAATTATTTTGGTCTATGTCGATGATATGGCAATCTTCGGTTCACTAGCGGATATCGAAGCAACAAAAAAAATTATCAATTCACGATATAAACACACAGATTTGGGGGAGATCAAACTTTTTCTCGGTCTCCATATCACTCGGGATCTCTCTAGAAGAAGCTTATCCATCAACCAAACACATTATGTCGAGCACATCCTCAACCATTTCAATATGACAAGTTGCCGGCCAACCCACACCCCTTTCACACCAGGAACCCTTTTGGTTGCAAACCAAGATAAGACATCATGTTCCTCTCTCACAACACGCTACCAACAACTTGTTGGTTCTCTAATGTACGCAATGCTTGGGACACGACCGGACATCTGTTTTGCTGTAAATCGGCTGTCCCAATTTGGCTCTAACCCAACCCCTGAACATCTCCTCACTGCACAACATGTCCTACAATACTTGGCTACCACTTGCCATTCTACCATCACCTACAGAATGAATGACTCAACTGAACTTGTTGGCTACAGCGATTCAGATTGGGCAGGTGACAAGGATGATAGTCATTCCACAACTGGATATGTATTCATACTCGGCGGGGGAGCCGTTGCCTGGGCTACACAGAAGCAGCGCACAGTTGCATTATCATCCACCGAGGCTGAATACATGGCTCTCACTGAGTGCTCTAAGCATGCACAGTGGACAATATCTTTACTTCAACAATTACAGTTTGATATTGATCTCCCACTTGGCATTTTCAGCGACTCACTTGGTGCACGATCAATAGCCTCAAACAATGTCTTTCATAAGAGGACCAAGCACATTAATATCAAATATCACTATGTTCGAGAAAGAATTACGAAAGGTACTCTCTGTATCAAGGAGGTCAATACCAAGGACAACCTCGCCGATGTACTCACCAAGGCCTTACCCCGAAACTCACATTCTAACCAAGTTTCTCACCTTGGACTCTCCGCCGTCTCGATTGCGGGGGAGTGTAGTAAAAGTTAGGTCCACTCGATCCGACTCTGAGTCTAACGGCACCGTAGTGGTGTAACTTCTATTGTTCCCACAATTCTTTTTGTCTCATACATCTTAATTGTCTTCCACAATAGCTTTTATATTCCTTTTTAGTCACATAAAAGAGAAGCCAGCGAGACAATAAACTGTGTAGTATATATAGTGTACTTAGATAGATGTACAGCTCCAGTTCGCTCGACTGTAGCTTACATCGTCTAAGGTATAGTGACTTATATATCTAGTTCGCTCAACTGTAGCTTACATTGTCTAAGTTGTTTCTACAATAGTGTGAACACCAACTAACTCAGCAAAGAGGCACGTGTTCTGGGGTAACCTAAGCCGAGATGCCGAAGTGGTTCGGCGCTTGCTGAGGTCCCAAATCTTTTTACAAAGTCTTCATTCTTTATCCATCCTTTCCCTTTCCCAGGAGCGTCACTGAGGCCTCCAGACCATCGCCTCAAGAATTTGGAATTCTAAAGGCAGCTCCTGGAATGGTTTTAACGTCTGGATTCTGATGACTGAGGAATTTGGAAGGAATCGCTGTGGTAACGGGATTCATCATGTTGAGTTCATCACTTATTTCATGTACCTGAACAACCTATGCAGGGAAAGCGGAGTTTTGCGAAGATGTGTTGCCACTTCTGCAGATATGATTCGATCAAGTTGATGTTCTCTGGCTATTGGACCTCGGAATAATACAATCCAGTGTGGTTGCCGAAGCTAGCAACAATGAAGCAGATATCACCCAAATCAACCGACCTTCGGATTCCGGTCTGCATTTCCGGATCGTCTGTACCTGAAGCGCATCTACGAGTCCAGAACCGCCACAAATGTATAGGAAATTGCTGACAAGTCTACCGACCGTCAGAGCCCAGCGTTCTCTCCATATCATCTGTACTGGCACCCCAGATCTGGATTGTTGTCCTCAGAGAAGTAAGCTACGCACATCCCATCAGAGGGCAATGCAGCATACACCTCAGACTTCTGTCCAGTATGTACTCGCTATGATGCCAACTTAAAATACTGCTGTGACTTGGTACATTCACTTGGAGCTCACCTCACCTCCGGCAGTCCATATCTAAACAAGGTTATCCTAATTTGCACAAATTTGACTGACTTCCATTCCTTGTTTATATCAACAGGACATGACCTGTACGTCCCTTAAGGTGTCCTCCGTGTTTATATCTCCTGATGAGTTGGAATTTCCACTGTTATTGCACCTGCAAAATGCACTGGACAAGCGAGCCGTGGACTGCACCATGATTCATTTAGCTCTACTGTCCATTTCCATTGTTGCAAAAGTTATGCGCTGGGAGAATTTACATGCAAGGCGTGGGATGAGTCAGGGTCTTTCCGCCCATTTTTACTTTCCCCTCACTATTGTTTACAGGTATGATTATGAAGTTTTCGATGTATGTGGTGAGTGTGGGCGATGTGGTTTCGGGAGAAGTGGGTACATGCCTGCGCACGGCGTATTTGGTGTTACTGGCTCGGGATGTTCAATGACGAATTTGAACTCGGAAAGGAGGCAACGCGACGAAAATTACATAATTTTCAGCAGTTCTATCGGTGCAACATGCGAGAGCCGAGATGCAAGCTTAAGCGTTCTACACTTTCTCGTAGTTGTTTCTCGTCCCTATTAAAGTTTGATATTTGCAATTTTTGTTATCTCCAGGGTGAACCGCGGTAAACGAGTAAACTAGATTTAATACAGAGTAAATAGAAGTGTTGGCACCTGAAGGTATTTCCAACTCTGCTAAGGGCGTTTGCTGTCGGACGAGGTCTTGGCTCGCCTTGTTACACCATATCTGACAATCGAAAGACATCGCCCATAGTCACGACGACAAGAAGGAAAATCATGCAGACTCGTTGGCATCACGTCATTTGACTGCATACTATATTCATCGCTCGCCCATTGCAGAATGCTATAAGACTTGCACTTTCTATTCAATTGCATCTATCATCCTTTAATTCCAACGCATTATCCGCTTAGCATTCTAGATGTCTTCTCCACAGAACCTCAAAACAGTTATCCAGCAGGTGTCAGGTTTGTGAGTAACCAGCTCTGTTTGACGTTAATGACTCTGACAGGTTGGACAGCGTGGCTATTCAATATGTCTATGCTGCCCCCCTCGGTGAGCGACTAATTTTGCATAGAACCTTTTCATCTCATTGCTTCGAATACCACTCCTTGTGTATGATATGCTTCTGACGCTTCGCCTCGAGGTAAAACATGTCTGGAGCAGAAGATTCAAACTAGGAAGAATCTTATAACTTCTGGCACGGTACGCTGTCATTATGGTGTTAGAAACTCCATTTCCATTGTTTTCAACTTTGAAGGTGAGAGTTTATAGCTTACTGAATAACCAGTGCTCACATAGCCATCTAGTGAGATTTTCACGTCGCTAGACACAGTGTCTAATGTCCAAATAGCGCATGCAACGACTGGATACACTTCAATGGTATCATGGGTATTTTCCCACTCTTGGGGATACAAGGTGAAGATGTCTCTCATTACCGAATGATATGCTCATCTGTTTACCTTTCCAGGGCTTTAAATGGCTCGCGCATATACCGTATCCTCCTACAAGAAAACGGTTAGCATGGTGCTTGGTCTTCTCTTTGGTAGCATTATCACGTGCTATGTGGTGTGTCACTGTTTGTTCTCGCTTGCCTCGTCGTAACGTCTCTGGTGATTCATAGTATTTTGCAATCATTAATAGTTGCACACCAACCGATACGGTGGTGAACAATCTTCTATTGTGAGTCATGATGAACCTCCTTGATGACGTGTTTATTGACATTGTTTTCAGGGGTGAGATGTCTCTTGTTTCTCTATAAATGGACTACTCATGTGATTTCCAGTGCGATTCATTCAAAATCCATTACTCATCACTTTCGAAATGGTAGTTGTTTCAGTCACACTTTCTAACACCCTGGGTATCCTGAGGGAGCTAAGAGAATTTCGAGCGGTCGAGTCAAAGTCGTTAACTTTGGTTCTGGCCGAACAAAGTAAATAATTCCATTCATGGAGCTTATCGTGGCTGATGACACTCTAGGTGTCATGCGATATGGGTATATGCTTTACGATCGTTGTTCAAATCATTGTCTAATACTCGGTCAGATTCGTGCTTACAATAACACTTACAACCGCTATCCTAGAGAAGGTATTACCAGTTCTCTTCTGTAGGATTTGCTGATGAAATGTTTATCACAGGTCTTACGAGTGAATACTTTGTTAGCGATTTCTTGAAATCTCAACTTACTTATTCACGATAGCCTACCATTGCTACGGTCCTTGGTCCCTTCCAGTACAAGTGAGACCTACCCCACAAACATTAGAGTACTTTACTGATACTGCATATAGCCTGTCTGTTATCATCATCTGTCGCATCCACTTGGACCTCCTAGAGAAGCATGCGCATCCCAACGGCAGCACCCTCTCATCTCCCCAACACATAGGAAGCTTCCATGCGGCTACACGACGGATCCACAACGCCGTCATGGATGAATTTGGTGATCGGAGCGTCTCCGAGACGCTCGACACTGTGACCTCGTCGTTAAATGATATTGAGCTCCAGGAGCGACATTCCTCTCACACCGAGCGTATAGACCTCGATGAATATCCTTGGGCGGGAAGGAGTTTGGGAGAGCTGGAGAGTACAGCTGCTGCAGAAGAGTCACAGAGTTCAGGTAAGCATACATTTCATTCTGATTTTTGATTGAGGCGGCTGTTGGACTTAGATGAGCTGATATTGACCACAGGGCCAGCTGAGCCAGCTCAAGAAGCTTGAAGATATTGAAAGATATACTTTGTCATTTGATGTAGATGCAGACCAGTATAATTTAATGTGAACTTGGGGTTTAATATGTATATAAATAGCGTGACGCACAGTAGTTGGAGGGAAAGGAATTACATTAAGGCTGTAGTCCCAACTATCATCCATGTTATCTTCCATCGTCCATCCTGAACAATGCTGGCCTACCAATGGCATAATGTCATGCTGTCCATTATATTGGAATCAGTTCACAGTAAATAGAAGGCAATACTTGTTGGAGCGAGCAGCTCTGCATTTTGCTTTCGCACCCTAAAATAACTTCAATTTGCCCTATACACCTATACACATGAGAGTCCTAGGACTATGGTTATGTAAACACTTGGGGGCAAGATAGATGAAGAGGAATTACAACCGTCCTTGTGCCAAGGAAAGCATCCTGCAGGGGATTCACAACAGGAAAAGTCATATCCACGATAGCAGCCCCGTGAGCAAGGCACAGTGAAGAATGAAGTCGGGTGGTTACCGTAAGTAAGAGATGGATGAATTGACGGTTTCCTTAAAGCAGGTCTAGAGATGTCCAAAAAATACTACTCGGGTAGTGGATTAGTTTGGTGTAACATAAGAGTCACGCCATGTAGAGACTCTCGACTGACTCCAAACATACCCAGACGATATTCTAGAGAGCACGAGAGAAAAATGGGTCTGAGAAACTGCGTCAAAGATGCCACGGTGTACCAAGTGAGGAGCCAGTGAACGATTATTCCGCTACCGAGACTCAGTAAAGACAAGTCACACAATACATATATGCATATCGCGACTCACGAAATTTTCAAAGGAGATCGAAGATGCCACGTGCAGGGAGAGCGGAGGGATGTATGGTGTCACCCATACATACATTGTTCCGATAAAAACACAGAAGGCATCAAGAAGCCACAGGAAGAGGTGGTGGAGAGTGGGAGGGAGTCTAAATGGAGCTCCGGTAACATGGGTCCAGTTGGTGAAAGGCTTGGAAAAGGTACATAGAGAAGACGAGGGAGAGAGCGTCACGCCAGAGTTGTCCTTCTGTATATATATCATATCTATGTGGCGACGAAGGTGAGATGGTGGGATGTAGACCATGTAGACCAGATGGACCGACCAGAGCTGATGTCTGTGAAATCCCTATTTTGACTTCCAGGCCACCTAAACGTCACATCTCTTAAGGAGCAGTGTGTTTAGAGTCAATGGTGGTGGGAAGAAGACGCGTAGTGGTTTGTCTAGAAATCGGCCGCACCAGGGATAGAGACACGTAGCCGAGAAAAGATATTCACTGCTAGAAAAGTGGAATTATGGAGTCAGTTGGTGGTAAGTTGGAAAATACAGTGCGAGCCGTGTCCAGATCATAGCATAGAGTTATGTTGATCTGATAGAGGCGAATCACGAGAAGATCTGGATACCATAGAGTACATACACCGTGTATTCGTGGACTGTCACCTGTAGAAACAAATTGAGAAAGATGACACGTGGATGCGCCAGTCTCAGCACTTAGCAAAATATTTCCACTTTCGTATGGCTCCTTCTCGTGGCTATTGAAAATATTCTGAGTGATGAAGGCCTCGTGTTAATACCCAAATCCTCATTCCGACATCTATCTTTCTATTTCTCTCGCGGTGGAGGAGTGCAGCATGACGCCCTTTGACGCCCAATGCGTCTTAGGGTTAGGGTTGGGGCCACTAATGAGGGATTCAACCGATGTCAGCTCTGGTCAGTCCATTCGTCTAGGAATCACTATGCTCGCTATGCGCAGCGACACCCTTCTTTCTGTTAACCATTCCGTCTGGATGCAGTCAACATCCTACAACCAACCTTCTCGTCTTCTTCACCACACGGATAGAGGAAAACTCGGGTATCACGCTCTCTTGCTCACCTTGTCTATGTACCCTTCCCGGGCCTTTAGCTAAGTCACTAATGCTCCCCTTGTACAATTATCTACTCCGCATTTCCTCGTCCTGCTGCTCCCCCATCCATCCTATATGAAGGACCTCCATCTTTGACAATAATGTGAGTCATCATACGCCATGTGCAACTTGACGTCTCGCTGCGCTCTATTCGTGGGTTGTATGTATAAGTGATAACGTACGTTCCTTTGCTCTCCGTTCATCTTGGATTTCACTTGAGATTTCTGCAGGTTGCTTTAACCTTGCTGAGTCTAGGTGGCAGCGCCATCACTTGGCACACCATGCCGTCTTTGATGCAGTTAACTTCGACATCTCGGCTCTTCGAAGTTCCACATTTTTTATGGTTATGTCTTCGCCAATACAAACACAAGCAACAGCCGACGCTCTTAGGGTTAGGCCATCACCGCCCTAACCACACTGCTACTCGGCGGGCTAGTAATATCATTTGAGATCTTTGTGAGTTTCTTCGACCTTGCTGAGTCTAGGTGGCAGCGTCATTACTTGGCACACCTTGGTGTTTTTGACGCAGTTTTCCAGACTATCTTTTTCTCGTGCTCTCTAGGATACTGTATCAGTGTTCAACTGGTCTAAATGAATTGCTCAAATGTAGCATCGCTCAAACGAAAAAAAAAAAAACGCCAACCCGCCACTTCAGCAGTATTCAATGTCTCTTGACCTTCCCCAAGGAAACGGTCAATTTATATTTCTACTACTTTCTGTAACCGTTGGACCTTATTTTACGAGCCTATTTAAGTGCTAGTGTCGCTGGATTCACGCATGCATAACATCGCACCTTTCTCCCACGCCCGTAACAGATGCAAGAACACATAGGTGAGGCAGATGCCTCTCAGCGGGGCTGCATACCAAAAGTTACATATCTGTTCTGGTTCACTACATACGCTTTCCAACCTCGATTCAAGGTCTTTTACAACTCGGTAGCCCTGTGGGCACATGGAAAAAGAGCTCAGTTCTGCTGGTCGGTTCCCACTTCAAGCTAGCGCCCAGGAATCCAATGAAGAGACGGCTGGATGCAACTGAGGTAGCTTAAGGACTCAGGAAGGTTAGGGTTACATTGAAACCCAGAGAGACTACAAGAGGCTGCAGATAGTATAAGACTAGCCTGTCACATGTCACAGCAGTTCTGTCACAGTCGATTCAAACATGTGAATGGTGAATAGGTGTATATACCACTGACATATGTTCTTTTTTTAATACAAAAAAAAGGCAAAGCTTTAGTATATCTAGGTAGCACACCATACCTATTGGGCGCAGTAGTAGTTACTAGTAAGAAAGAATGTATATCTTGAGTGAGGACTGAACTACTGTTCCCGTTTTTCGTCCTCTTATATATCCTAGCTATGTCCATACAAGAATTATCTAGTAGTTTCTAGTATACGGTATTATGATATCTCCTGTCCGATTGCTAATGCTATGTCTCCGAGTCAAGCACTCGGTTCGGTTCTTATCCGGTAATCTTCCGGACCTAATTAATATTATTATTATTATTATTCTAACACTCCCCCTCAACGCAAAGTAGTCCATGCTTGCGCATGAGATATTTGTGTTGCTGTCCGTCGAGTGGTTTTGTTAGGATGTCGGCTGGATTTTCTTTTGATTGTATATACGTGAGCACGACTTCGTTTGATTTTATTTTCTCGCGAATAAAATGATATGCAACGTTTATGTGCTTCGTTCGTGCGTG
>QMFG01000360.1:0-11356 GCA_003314545.1 Ramaria sp. MG151 | reverse complement strand
ACTCAACTTCAACAACAACTTTATATTTTTTGAGTAAGCACTCCAATTCCACTTTTATTAGTTAAATCCACTTCAAGGGATGTAAGATCATTGGCTGTGATCGACATGAACTGCAAAGTTCATTCGATCTATGAGATAGAATCCTTTCAGAACCTCTGTCTCTTCAGGACTATGCACTTCATTCGCAGATGTTCCGAAAGCCATTCGCTTTTACTGTAGGATTTCTATTCACTTTCCAAAACCATTCTGTTAACATTAGGAATATTTCCGAACACATTTACTAACACAACATTCATCCACAACATTTATCACTATTATTTGGATTCTGACAAACGCAAGCTTTGTAGATAGCGATAAAAGTGTAACTTAACAAAAATGAGATAACTTTCGAGTCCTGTAGATCCTTTGAAATGAAAGCAAATGGCCGGTGATGATTTGCTAACAGTAGAGTGGTTCCAGAGATATAAAGCCAGAGATTCAGAATATGGGAGACTTTGTGGAGTTTTACTGCCTTGGATTGTACTGAGAAATACAAGTGTATTTATGGGAAATGCTAGCTGGTGTGAGTCTCTTGTGAATTAATGAGAAATATCAGGGTGATGAAGCGGTTTTGGGGTTGGAATCTACATGAGGGGTGAAATGCACAAAATTGGAACTAATTGCTATCTAAAGCACCTGAAACTGATCTGTATGCTATTGGAACTACAAATCATATGTGCTACAATTTATCTTTAGCAGAAAGAACAAGAAAGATAAACTGAAAACTTCTGAAACTTCAATTTGAAGCTCCGGGTGCTTGTTCCTAATGAAATGGAAGCATTTGGCTTCAGTCAGGGATCGGTGACAATAGGGGTGTGCGGAAATAGTTAATCTATTGCTAGATTGGTTTTTGGTAATGTTTTGGAGTCGTGTGGATGCCGATTGCTGGCTATGTGAGCCCATTTGTGTCTGAATGCATGTATGCGGTTGTTTGTGCTCATGTGGGCTCTGGGATGCTTCAACAGTTGATTCTGAAAATGTAAACAAGAGGCTTTCTAAGGCTAAAAGCCTTGAATTGAAATTAGTAATGTTTTTGTGGTTATTTTCTATTTTTCCTCAGTTCTGAGGTAGCTCTACTGATCCATCAGATGGATTATGTAAACCAATGTTCACAGGGTAGATAAATAATAATAACAACCTCACTTCTTGCCTCATCCTTGTCCCCCCACAGGGGACAGATGATACATTCCACCCCCCATTGATAGAGGCACCCACTTAGCATGCCTCATCTAATTGAGGGGACACTATTAGTTATTGTGTTGTTCTTGCAAGGGCTGCTGCCCCCCCCCCATGCATAGTCTCTGTCACCACTCAGAGTGGGACCAGCTTCCCCATGGTGAGTGTAATCTTAAAAGTGCAGCAGCAAGTGAGGTTGGACAGAGGGTGATAAAACACTCTTGAAAGAATATTTTGACTTAAAGACTCGAAAATTAATTGAAAACTCAATGATATTCTTTGTAGATAATGTCGTTCTGAGATACAGAAAGGTTTAGGGGTTTTAGAATATGCTATTTTTGGAAAAATATCATAAGATAAAGGATCAGGATGAAAATGGGGATAGGGGTTGAATATGGAAGAACAATGATCATAAAATGTTCTGGATGGAAAGGGGGGTAAATCCAAAGTAATGGAGCTTATTCTGGATTGAAATAGGTGTGGAATAATGGAAAACGGATCCATTGGAAAGGGGGGGGATATAGGAAAAAGTACAGGGGGCTTGCCCCTGGGTGTCCATGTCAGTATTGAGTCGATAAGTTGATTTTGAGTCAAGTGGTGGCATAGGGAAACAGAGTAATTGCTCCTGGGGTGATGGAGTATGTTTCTGGCTCATTTAGACCACATATATGCAGGTTCCCTGTCTCAGAAGAATATTTGGAGTGATTATTGAGATGATGTTCCCCAGGCTCATAATAATGTTTGTGACTTGGTTTGGGTCTTGTTGTATTGACTTCTTGGCTTGAATCGGTCATGGTGATGGGATGGATGGTATATGATCTCCACTTAGTTCCCCTCAACTTGGATCAGGAAAATAGGTGTGATGGTGTGTGGGAATGTGATGGGGGATGCTAACAAAAGGAAAGGAAATATCAAAAGAAAATAATAAGGAAAATATATCATATATTTATTGTGTTTTCTTCTTAACACATACAAAAAAGAAGTGCTGAATCTCTGTTCTTATGACATTGGGCTAAAACACAAGCAAAGTTGGGAACCTGTCACAGTCATGTATCTGGTTGATCTCCAGATCTCTTAGGCTGATCTCCTGGTCTCCAGATATCTCTGGCCAATCTCCAGACCCCTTAGCCCTCTGGATCACCAGACTCTTCTGGGAACCTTTATTATCCTTCCATCTTCATTTCCCCCCTCTTATCCCATTTCAACCCCCCCATTCCTATGTTATGAAATTCCTCTTGACAGTTATGAAACATATATTAGTTAGATTAGTTGTTTCCAGACCTGATCCCCACGACCCTTGGTATAAAAACCCGAAACCCTCTTGTATGTTCCTCAGTTCTGATATCGACATAATATACCTCGTTCTCTAATCTCTCTCTCTCTATGCTACGACCTGCAACAAGCCAAGGCTCCTCCAGACCATCCAGTCATTCGGTTTTCTGAAATACAGGGACAGAACACTGAGTTGGCACAACACACAAGTTGAAGCCGAGTCCCCCCGACCTGCCAGACATCCACCGGAACCTCTGGATCCCTGATATACACTAAGTGACACACCCTGGAATTATCATCATCGTCCCTGGATTGTCATTTAATATTAGTAACCACCCACCATTTAACAGAACCTTCTTAAGCATGGTGCATGCTGTCAGAATTGAATTATCAATAATAAGAGTTGTAGATAAATGTGTGGTAAATGGTATCAATTGGAAATGTTGCTAATAAGGTAGAAGTCACCAGGAATGGGAACCCCTTATGTAATATGGGTGCTTACATCATGTGAGTGCAAAATTTCTTCACAAAAAAAAAAAAAAGAAAAGTGCTAGAATTTGCCTGGAAAGTAGTTTTGAAAAAAAAAAAATTCTTTTTGATATGCTACAACAAAAATATAATTATGCATTATAGTTACATAAAACTAGGATTGAGCTTCCATGTCTTCCACTGCTACCACCCCCACCCTACCAAAGACCGTTTACATGGTCAATAGCCGAGGAGCCTAAGTCATGTGAGCTTGGCTAATGACCATGTGACCTGCAAAATTCTCTTCATGAAAAATGAAAGTTAGTGCGGACTAACAAATTGTCCGTGGTCTCTATAGGAGGCACGTGATCTCCAGCTTCCACATTCAGTCCACAATAGATTTAGTATATATATAAGCCCCTTATTTTGTTTTGTTCTTTACCTTGCAGTTTCTCACCA
The DNA here is from genome assembly GCA_003314545.1 of Ramaria sp. MG151. Classification (NCBI taxonomy): domain Eukaryota; kingdom Fungi; phylum Basidiomycota; class Agaricomycetes; order Gomphales; family Gomphaceae; genus Ramaria; species Ramaria sp. MG151. The sequence continues at coordinate 7,942 of QMFG01000360.1, read as the reverse complement.
GCGCACTCGATAGGTACATAGTTCATTCATTCACCTCGCAGTTTCTCACCAGTGCACTCGATACCATATGCTTTGAGCTGCTTTGCTCTTTTTTGCAGGCCACACCATTGTATGGCAACATTCGGATGCAACCAAACAGCAATTCCTAAACCCCCAGTGGCATTGGTCAATAAGCATAACAACGGCAAAGGCAAAAGCAAAACCTGTTCCCCAGAGACTTCTAAGAAGCATACTATGGATCAAAGACTTCAGAGTAATACTTCACCTGAGAGATCCCTTGACCTTTCGTCACTCTCCGACACTCCTCTATCTCCTGAAGCTAGCCCCCAAGTGATGCCTGATATTATTGAAGTTGCCGGCTCTTCCTCTCTGGACAATGTGCTGTCACAACAGCCTGAGCAAACTGCGACATCATTGCTGCAGCCTGGTGCCGCTGCAACACCCTTGATCATAAGCCCTAATAAAAATAATACAGCAAGCTTGATACTTGCCACCCTGTTAAAAGTCTCCCAGGGCCAAGATATGCTCCTGCAACATATCCAAGCCACACAATCTCACCAACAGCCACTGCCACCAGCAGCCACACAATCTACTCCGCAATCAGCTCTCCCAACCATGTCAGCGACTGCTCAAACTTCAATCCTGTTACATACCATTGGAATGGTCGGTGAATATGTGTAACAAGTTGCTGTTGAAATAGTGCCCACAGACTAATGTCAGATAACCTGGCATAGTGGCCTTTTGGCCCAGTTGGAAGGACACATCACTGTGGGAATTTGTTGCCTTTCACAGTACTGTTAAGAACTGAATCGGAGTGGAGGCAAAGTTAGGTTAGGGACTCAAAGTAGAGCTGACCAAGGTTCGGGGTCGGGGGGCCGAGGGGGGCCGAGGCTCGGCGAACGGGTCGAGTGGGACTTGGCTTCAGCTTATGTGCTGCGCCAGCTCAGAGTCCTGTCGCATATTTTGGACGAGGCCTGAGGTCACCCAAAGTTCGGGCGTGACCTTAGCGAAGGGAGCAAAGGAGCGTAAGGATTAAACAAGATGTATTGGGGTATCTTAGTCGATATCAGAACTGACTGTCATGTACATGGATGAGTGACTTATATACGAGGAGGTTTGGGGATCGGTGACTGAATGACCGAGGTCAGGGTTGTAAGCTATGAAGGGGAAAGATCAAATGCGGGGTATGAATAGGTAAAACGTGATGGTTGGGGGTTCAGGCCTGGAAGCCCGAGGTCTCGGGAAACGGTCAGGAATGGGTTCTGACTGTACCCCCCTCTTAAGGCTGAACCCATGAAGCCTTTAGGTAATTTATTATGTATCAGGGGCCGAGGTCATGTGACACATTTGGGTTGTTCGAGATATATAAGAGGCGTGTCCCATTGGGGGTAGATGCTAACTGAAATCAGAATGTCCCCCACAACCACCCTCAAAATGACCACCAATAAGCGCACGCGTCTCCTGTGCGAGAAGGAGGAGAAGGAGCAGGCCGAGAGGCTTGCTCAGGAGAGAGCAAAAGCCGAGTGGGAGGCCCACGAAAGGGCCAAAGCAAAGGCCAAGGCCGAGGCTGAGGCGAAGGTGAAGGTGGACGCGAAGGTCAGGGCTGAGGTGGCCGAAAAACAGGTGGAGGCGGGGGCTTCCATGCCTGCAGCAACGAGAAAACCCCTTGGGGCTGGGGTAAAATGGAAGGCTGAGAAAGTGGCTGAGGGTTTGGGGGTGTCGGGGAGCAGCAAGGTGAGTATGAGCAAAATTTTATTTTTATTTTTATTTTTATTTTTTTGATGATTTTTGTTTCAGAGAGTTTGCAACAAGTGCCACTTCCGCGGCGAGGTATGTGAGCTCGGGGCCCTCGGGGGCTTTGTGCCTAAGGTGCTGCGAGTGCAAGGTGGCCTGTTTGTGGCCTGAGGATACCCAAGGGAATGGAGGGAAGGAGCCAAAGAGGCTCCGGACTGAGGATTCGGAGCCCGAGAGTGAGGAGGGGGCCGAGCACCTGGTGAAGAGGGTTAAGGGGGCGGTCTCGCAGGCGGTCCCGATCGCTCGGGAGCCCTCGATGCCATGATGCGCTCAAAGAGGGTAACCGTCTGGAGAGGCAGATGATGAACGCCTTGCACGACCTGACTGAGGTCATGTGAGGTAAGGTTCGGTCGGATCACCGAGGGGTGGTTGTGGTGGAGGACATCTCGATGGGCCTGAAGCTCATTGAGAGGGGACTGCAAGGGATCGCAGTCGTTCGGCCAGGGAAGTTCATGCCCAAGCCTCAAGCGGATGTGGATGAGAACAAAGATTTGGGCGAGCAGGGGTTGGGGGTTTGGGAGGGTTCGGAGGGGTGTGTGGAGTCCGAAGTTCGGATTGATAAGGGAAAGGGAAAGGAGAGGGAGGAGGAGACTTTGGAGTAGGGGTAGTTGTACTAGAGAGAGACTAATAATTTTTTTTTTTTTTCATTTTCGGTGTGAATTCAGTTCGGATTCGGGTTTATGTAAGTAAGAAGGACTTAAGAAAGAGAGGAAGGATAAAGTTTGGGTTCAGGTGGTCGGGTGTACATAGTTATTTTGTTATGATAAAGGAAATAACTTTTTTAAAATTATATCTAAGAGAGAGATCATGTGAGAGAAAGAAAAGAATGAGGGTTCGGGTTACGTGTTCCAAGGTCTGGGTTTGGCGGGGTAGGTGGAGTGGAACTCGGTCATGATTTCGGACGCATGTCTGAGTTCGGTCGCGAGGATCCACAATGCTTCTTCGTCGGTACCTTTGTAACTGGCCCATCGGACTAGGTATAGGAGGTTGCAGGGTCTTTGATGCTTGTCCAGCTTGGAGTCGAGGATTTTGGATACCTCGTACTCAGGTTTGCCGTCAATTTCAATGGGCGGTGGCAGAGGTTCGGTTCAGTTGGGAAAAGTGTTTGGGACTGAAGGTTCGAGCATTGAGACGTGGAAGACTGGGTGAACTGCGCGCATGCTGTCCGGGAGCCGTAAGGTGTACGAGTGTGAGCCGGGTTTTGAAGGGGCCAAGGTACTTTTTGGCTAGTTTCTTCGAGGGTCGGGTGATGCGGAAGAATTGTGCTTTGACGAAAACATGAGAACCGATTGGGAGCTCGGGAGCCAGGTGTCTTCGGGCGTCAGCCAAGACCTGGTAGCGGGATTGAGCCAGTTTGATTTGCTCTTTCAGTACCTGGTGTAGTTGGTCTAGGTCAATTGCGAAGTCTCGGGCCCGAGAGGAGGCGAGGTCCTGGTCGGGGTGGACCGAGATGTTCAGGTGGTATCCCTTGTTTGCAAAGAATGGTGATATACCTGTTGTGGCGCTCGGGGCATTGTTGTAAGCGAATTCAGCGAGTGGAAGTAGGTCTGCCCAATTGTTCTGTTGGTAGTTACTATACACTTGGAGATATTGTTCCAACGTTTGGTTAGTACGTTCGGTTTGACCATTGCCCTCAGGGTGATAGCCTGAAGTGAAGTGAAGTGTCATGTCTAAGGCTTTACCCAATGGGTTTAAAGAAGTGAGAGACGAACTCTGAACCTCTGTCTGAAGTTACATGTGAGGGTATGCTGTGTTTTGAGAAGACATGTAGGACGAAGAGCTTCGCAAGGTCAGCCAAGGTGACTGTGTCGTGTGTTGGAATAAATATCGCTTGTTTTGTTAGTCGGTTGACTACTACCAGTATTGCAGTGTAGCCAGCGGACCAGGGCAGCTGTTCCATGAAGTCCATGGATATCGAGTTCCAGGGTTGTTCGGGGATCGGGAGCTGTTTGAGGAAGCCATAGGGCTTGTGGCATTGGGGTTTGGAGCGTAGGTGTTATTTTATTATTCCATTTCTCTCATCGCGTGGCTATGCATTACATAATCTACTGATGCATCAGTAGTGCCGCATAGAATAAAAACAACAAAAATCCATAAAAACATACATTAATGAGAATCCAAGGCCTCAGGCCTTAGGATACAATCTGTTTACATTTCTAGGACTACTCGGGCAACAATCCCCGGCCCATGCAGGGACGAACGTGTGCATATATGTGCTTCGGACACGAACGGGCTTCAATAGCCACCGATCGAGCCCTGCGTGGCTTTAAAACACTTCTAGCAACTCTTACAACACTCTTATTTCCATTCCCGATCACCCCTATCGTCGCCGATCCACGAACAAAGCCGATCGCTTCGATTTCATTTAAGCAAGCGCCCAAAGCTTCGAAATGGAGTTTCAGGATTTTCTGTTATTGTTTTTCTTGTTCTTTTGACTCAGTATAGTAGTGAAACACATGATCCACACCTCCTACCACCTCACGATCAGTTTCAGATATTTTAAACATGTTTTAGTACATTTTTTGTGCATTCATTCCCTCATGTAGTCTGCAACCCCAGAATCACTCCATCGCCCCAATATTCTCCTTGGGAACACAAAGGACAATTACTAGCTAGCTCTCACTATAAGTACGCGTGTAAATTTATCCAGAATCTAAGGCAGTACAACCTCCACAGTCTCAGAACAGTCTCTATATCTTTGCTTGATATCTCAACATCGCTTGCTTTGTTAACAAATCGTCACCGGCCGTTCGTCATCAATTCAAGCATTCTATTGAACCCATAGTTCATCTCAAAACTGTTAAGTTACAGTTATCTCACTATCTACAGCTCGCGTCACTGTACGCGAACTTTAAGCGCTTACATTTTGCTTCTGCATCAGCGCATCCCCTGCGCTAGAATTTATATCTCGCTTAGATCACACTTTAGGCGCTTAAGAGCCACCTCAAGAAAACTTGAAAGAAATATCAAAAACATCACAAATAAAATAAAATAAAATAGATAAAAAATTTTCATTTCATTCTTTATTAGTAGGCATGTGGTGCAGGACTTGCAGAATTCGTTGACCGAGGTTTGGAGTCTGGGCCACATGTATTCGCGCCTAATTGTGGATAGAGTCTTGTTTTGACCGAAGTGTCCTGCGAGAATGTGATCGTGTTTGTACTGTAGTACTCGGAGCCGAAGATCGTCGGCCTCGGGGACATAAATTCGATCGTTGTGTTTCAAGAGTCCATCTTTGGATCGCGTCCATCTCGGGTCGGAGGCATTGCCGAGGTGTTTTAGAGCCTCGGGGTCTGAGGACAGGTGAGCTTTAATGTCAGCATGAAGTTTTTCGAAGTCTATGATGAGGCTTGTGCAAAGTGAGGGCAGGATCAAGGACGTAGCTCGGAGTGACTCGGTGATCTGTTGAGTTGTGAAGATCAGCCAAAGGTTCTGTGGGTTGATTGTCGTGTAGTCATTACCCCCCTCTTTAAGGTAGACATCCCATCATCTAGTGAGGGCATTGGGTTTCGCACTGAGCTTGCCCGGCCAAAACTGAATTACAAGGTTGAACTGCAACAAATATTCAGACCATCGGGCCTGTCTTCGGGTGAGCAGTTTTGTAGTTGAAAAGTATTCCAGGTTTTTGTGGTCAGTAACTATGTCTATCAGGGCCAAGGGGCCTTCTAGATAGTGTCGCCAACATTTAAAGGCCTCAAAGATTGCTAACAGCTCTTTGTCGTGGACGTCGTAGTTGAGTTTGGCGCCCAAGAATGTCCGAGAGTGGAAAGCGATCGGGTGGATCTCGCCATCTGGGGTGTAGGTTGACAGGATGGCAGCGAGGGAATAGTCTGAGGCGTCGGTTTCCACGACCAGCTGTTGGTCAGGGTCCCAATACATGAGGATTGGGGCCAAGGTGAAGGCTTTCTTCAGGGTTTCGAATGCTGTTCTCCATTCGTCTGAGAAGTGCCAGGTTGTACCCTTTCGGGTGAGTCAGGTGAGCAGTACTGTAATCTCTGAATAGTTAAGAATGAAATGTCGGTAGAAATTGGCAAAGCCGAGGAAGGACTGAATGTCTTTAACCTTCCAAGGCTCGGGCCAGTCTCAGATGACTTGAATTTTGTCTTCGGCCATCGTGAGGCCTTCGGACGTCAGTATGTATCCAAGAAATTCTACCGTGTCTTTGTGCCATTCACATTTCTTAGCTTTCGCATAGAGACTATTTTTTTGGAGCTGTTGAAGCACTTTGCATACGTGCTTTTTGTGCTCAGCGAGTGTGTCAGAGTAAATGAGTATGTCATCAAGGTAAACTACCACACATTTATCCAACAAATCTCCCAGAATGTCATTCATGAAACGTTGGAAAGCTGCGGGTGAGTTAGTAAGCCCGAAGGGCATTACTAGCCACTCGAAGGACCCGTATCGGGTCTTGAACGCAGTCTTCCATTCATCTCCTTTGGCGATTCGGACGAGGTGGTACGCCTGTTGAAGATCGATCTTGGTGTAATACCGAGACTTCTTCGGGGCGTCCAGCAGGTCCGAGACAAGAGGTAGCGGGTATTGGTCTTTCTTAGTTACCTTGTTCAACCCTTGGAAGTCTACGCATAGTCAGAGCGAGCTGTCCTTTTTTTGAACGAAGAGGATGGGTGCTCCATGCGAGGACCGAGAGGGCCAAATGAACCCGATGTTCAAGTGTTCGTCAATGAAGGATCGGAGGGTTTCGAGTTCGGACCTAGAGAGCGAGTAGATCAGGGGTTGAGGTGGTTCGGCGCCGTCCTCGAGAGTGATCTTTAATAAGAAATGAAATGGAAATTTTTTATTATATTTAATTTGTTTAATTTGTTTTGTTTTTGATCTTTTCTTCAAATTTGTTGAAGGCGGTCTTTAAGTGCCTAAGAGATAATCTAAGCGAGATATGAATTCTAGCGTGGGGGATGTGCTGATGCGAAATCAAAGTGTCAGCACTTACAGTTCGCGTACAGAGACGCGGACTTGTAGATAGGAAGATAGTGAGAACTTAACAGTTTTGGGATAAGCACTGAGTCAAATAGAGTCCTTGAAATGATGATGAACGGCCAGTGACGATTCGTTAACAAAGCAAGGGTTGCAAGGATATCAAGCAAAGATGTAGAGATTGTAACAGAGATGTGGAGGTTTACTGCCTTAGATTCTGGAGAAATTTACAAGCGTACTTATAGTGAGGGCTAACTATTGATTGTCCTTTGTGTTTCCAAGAAGAATATTGAGGCGATGGAGCGATTCTGGGGTTGGAGTCTACATGAGGGAAAAAATGCACAAAAATGTACTAAAAACATGTTTAAAACTTCTGAAACAGATCGTGGTGTGGTAGGAAATGTAGATCATGTGTTTTACTACCATACTGAGCCAAAAGAACAGGAAAAATCAATGAGAAAAATTCTGAAACTCCATTTTGAAGCTCCGGGCGCTTGTTTAAATGAAATCGAAGCGATCGGCTTTGTTCATGGATTGGTGACGATAGGGGTGATCAGGAATAGAAGTTGAAGTGTCATAAGGATGGATGGAAGTGTTTCAGAGCCACGCAGGGCTCGATCAGTGGCTATTGGAGCCCGTTCGTGTCCGAAGCACATATATGCACACGTTCGTCCCTGCATTGCCTCAGGGATCGTTTGCTGAATGATCCCAAAGATGTAAACAGAACATATTCTAAGGCTCAAGGCCTTGAATTCTCATTAGTAGTGTTTTTATAGTGTTTTTGTTGTTTTATTCCGCACGGCACTACTGATGCATCAGTAGATTACGTAATATGACCTTTGTGCGGTAGATAGATAAATAATAACAATCTTGAGGTTGTATGGTCTGTGGGGCACCAGAGTGTCCACCCTAGACTTGGAGAATATGTCCCCAAAGTCACAATAGTCTTCAGGTATCTTCCATGTCTGCGGGGGTTGGAGATAGGTTGGCCAAGCATGCAGAGAGCTCGGTCGAGGCCAGGTTGAGGCGGAATGTTTCGGATCCTTCTAATTTACAGGCGCGAGTGAATGTGGCTGCATTGATTAGGGCGATGCGAGGAGCCTCAAGCTTTGGGACGGATTCAGAGGGTGACTTCGGTTCAGCTGTGGCAGCGCGAACTTCGGTCGTCGGAGGTTCAGCCAGATTATTACCGATTCCCCGAAGGGAGAAGAGGTTT
>QMFG01000358.1:0-16764 GCA_003314545.1 Ramaria sp. MG151 | reverse complement strand
GGGTCTACTCTGTGGCATTCTCCCCTGATGGCAACCAAGTTGTCTCAGGCTCATATGACAAAACAGTCTGTATCTGGGATGCCAAAACAGGACAGATGATAGCTAGCCCATTTGGAGGGCACACTGACCCAGTCTACTCTGTGGCATTCTCCCCTAATGGCAGCCAAGTTGTCTCAGGCTCAGCTGACAAAACAGTCTGCATCTGGGATGCCAAAACAGGACAGATGGTAGCTAGCCCATTTGGAGGACATACTGGCTCAGTCAACTCTGTGGCATTCTCCCCTGATGGCAGCCAAGTTGCCTCAGGCTCAGATGACGAAGCAGTTTGTATCTGGGATGCCAAAATAGGACAGATGGTAGCTGGCCCAGTCAATTCTGTGGCATTTTCACCTGATGGCAGTCAAGTTGTCCCAGGCTCTAGTGACAAAACAGTCTGTATTCAGGATGTTAATACAGGAGAGCAACTTGCCAGACCTTTTGAAAAGCATACTGATTCAGTGAAATCCATTACATCCTCTGCAGATAGAGGTGGGATGGTATCAGGCTCAGACAACAAAACACTCTGCATTATAAATCCTAAGAAAAGTCAGACACCTGTTACCCCCCTGTATAAGAACAATTCCTCTCTTGAATTTTCATCTTTGCTGAGTGTACAGTTGTTCTGTGACAATTCTCCTCTCAGAGGTGGTTGGATACTTGGCCCAAACAAAGAATACTTGTTCTGGTTGCCATCTATCAATCGCACTGGTCTGTGGAGACCTAGTACCATTGCCATTTGTGGCGTTCAGCCTACCAAGATTGACTTCACTAACTATGCACATGGTAGTAACTGGACACAGTGCTGGTCTATATAATATATGTTTCTCCTTGACACACAGAGATGGACAATAATGTAGTTAATCATGAACAGACCCACACCCCATTTGCTTGTGTTCAGGAGTCTGGTATTGCTCTAATGAGATTTTTATTTTCTTTATTTCTACTTTCTTAGTCATTGTTGCATTTGAGAACTTGAATACCTTCATTATCATAATATCATTGGAGTTGGAAATCTTTTTGCTTATTAATGGACTTTGTATGTGTATCAATAATCATTTTTGATAATGATACTTACCTTCAATAATGGAAGTATGAGGAAGTAGAACACTCATAAGTAACATTCAATGTACCCCTTATATCAGGCACTAGTACCTCTGTATGAGAATATGCAGAGTTAACTGCACTCTAAATTCACTACAAAAGCAGCTTTCAAAATTACAAATACAAAAATAGAGTAAGACTCTGCACTATTATTTATTAATTAGCTAAAATTGACATTAATTTTTGCTGTGTCCATTATTCAAAAATTTCTTCTTGAATTATATTAATTTATTTTAACAAATTTTCCTTGGATATTTGCTTATTATTCCTGTTGATATTTCATTTATCTACAGATCACCACTTCCTTGGCTCATTTCCAACTTAGATGCAATTCTGGGTTACTGATCTACTCCAGTTTCAGCTACTGAGATCTACTTTAAGCATCAGTGCCTGGTGGAGTCATTCCATTCATATTGACTCATGGTGATAGAAATGATACAGGGCTATATATGGAGTCATATTTAATAACAACTAGGTGACTCATGCAAGACTCAGATTTGACTTATACATGACTTTACCCAACTCATTCTGACTCATACTTTATTTATTAATATAGTAGCAGAAGGAACTGTAGTTTGGTTATCTACAGTAAGTATCAAACTGTTTGGATGTTTTGGATTGCATATCTAATAGAAAATTTAATTTAATTTTCAAACTCATCACAATATTATGACATAATCTATCAAATCCATGTAAAACTTCCCAAGATATGATCATTTCTTATCTTAGGTCTTATCAAACAGTTTTGTTGCTGACAGTTAATGAGTGAAAAAAAAAGTCAAAATTGGAGGATTTTACTGAGGTATTGGCCCATGTCACATGATTTCTAGTCATGTAACATGTTCAAATGGCACAAACAAGCGTCAACAACTCCAGAACTTCAACCATATTATTCCATGAGGCCTCTCTCTATTGATAAACTCAACATAGTCATTTTTAGACTTAATTCTGGTTAAAATACTTGTCAGATATTATCCTCTACTTGTGTCAACATTGCTACCATCTCAAAAAAATGTTTTAAATATTTCTCTGATAGTGGTCATCCTGTCAAACTCCCCCACTGATATCCACCATGCAGTCAAGCTTGCTACCTCTGGAAAGGCTGAAACAGCAGTACAAGTGTCCAAAGCACTTCAAACTATTGTCACAACCATGATTTATTTATTCAATCTTTCCAAACAGTTATCTTCTGAACAACTCATTCAGAATCTGAATCACCAGAGCTTTTCATCACATATGCTCTTATTCAATATCCCATCACCATGAACATTCACAAATCACCCTATTGGTGTTGATGGGATTCAACCAATAATCAGATCTGATTATACATCTTTTCTCAAAAAGAAGCACTTAGATTATCCCCTCACTATCCCCATCTATCTTAAGGAACTCAATATCAGGGTCAATCCTATGTCTCCAAAGCTTATAGTGACAGGCCATACTATGCAGCATGTCAACTAAATCATCCCCAACATTCAGGGTCATTATTGGGAGGACTAGCCTAAGGATATCTCTACAAGTCATGCAATTTGGAAACATGTTTCAGGAGTTATTGTTGGTCCATTAATCTTTTTTCTCATTCACCATTTTCCCACCTCCCTTGTTCTTTGATTTCTATTCTAATACATGTACCTTAGCTACTTTCTGATCCTCATGGACCCTTTCCCATTCACCCCTTCTTCCGAACTGTTTGGTATATAGGTAGCACATTTGCATGTATGTTCTCTAGTTCAATTATTGTACATCTACTTGTTTGCTTTACTCAAACTTGCCAACTTGTTGTGAAATACCTTGAACAACATCTTCTCAACAACCACACCTTTGAGTGAGTATTCTAACTTTATTTATATTAGTTTAAACACACTTTGAAAGAATGTAAGACCATTCACTGTGATTGATATGGACTATAAAGTTCATTTGATTCATGAGATAGAATCTGTTTGGAATATCTATCTCTTCAGAACTATGCATTCATCCACAAACATTCTGAAAGCCATTCCCTTTTACTGTAGGACTTCTATTTCCTATTGAGTATCATTCTATTATTATTGGAAACATTTCCAATTGATACTAACTCTACATCCATCTACAACTCTTATCATTGATAATTGAATTCTGACAACTATCACCTACCAACCTGTCACTTCAAAGACAGGTTCATCCCAAAGCATGCAGCCCCACACCATCACAGATCCACCTCCAATCTTTACTGTAGCCTCTACCAGTTTATCACTCAGCCACCTCCCCTTCCCACCCTTTTCCAAGCCCATTTCCTGTTATCTAACCCAAGGTGATTTATTTGAGTTTCATCTGAACATACCACCCCATTCAGTCATCCAGAGCCCAATCTTTGTGCCTGGTTAAAAATCTATTCTCGCTGTCCTATGCTTCTATAACAGATGGGGCTTTAAGCCATATAGTTAGTTGCTTAGGTAAAGGGTGTTGGCATGTATAGGTGCACAGGAACAAACTGCATGGGCACCTGTGTATTGAAAGGATAATGCAGTCAATCTGCCACTCAGTCTTTCTCAGTATAGTAATTAACACTAGTAGTTAGTAACCGGAGAGTCCAGGGGACCACAGACACTAACATGCAGCCAGACTTGTGTTGGAGACATGAGGTTGTTTAGCTGGCTGCATATATAGTCAGATATGAGGGGATGACCACCTCAGTGATTGGTAGCATTGAGGTGGTAAGTACTAAGATTAATTTGTTGCATCTTTCATTAGTTAACATAAACCTGTAGATACTCATAGTTCCAGTGTCCTACAAAAGTTTTTATTCATCCAATTTCACCCTAAATTACAGCAACAAGGAGATTCTCACCATTTTCTCTTTGGGTCTCCCTTGCTAGGTGTGTAGTACCACTGTAGTTACCAGCATTTGCTTATACATTTTCTCTTGGATCTCCCTTACTTGCTGCTTGTAAGATTAACAAGAAATATAATGGAAATCTTTTATATATTTATCTGATTTTATTTGATTTTTATTTGAAGTTTCTTTGAGCTTTGCTTGATGTGCTGAGTTGGCACTAGTTTTGTAATCTAACTGAAAGTGGATTGTGATGCAGGGGATGCACTGATGTGGGAGCAATTTATCAGCGCTAAAGGTTCACATGCAGTTGCGCAAGCAGTTCAAGGTAAAGATAAGTGTGCAACTTAGCAGTTTTGAGATAGCGATTGGTCTCAATATATTCTTGTACTTGAGAGTGAACATCTGGTAGTGATTTGGTATCAGAGAGACGATAGCAGAGATATACAGTGACTCACAAAACTGAGTCAATGTTTGGTACTTTTGGACTAACCATTGAATAGCTTTGAATGTAAAACATAAATGAAATGGGTGTTGGTTCATAAAAGAAAGAATCTGATCAGGGCTATGCAACCATGAAAGAATTATGTAATTCCAATCAGGGGTGATGAAGATATGGGCAATTCAAATCAAGGGCCCATTGGACTCAGTTTTGTGAGAGGGTATCTGTTAAGAACTAGATCAGAACGGATGCAAAGATAGGGTTGGGACTCAAGGTAGAGTCGACCGAGGTTTGGGGTTGGGTTGCAGAGGAGGGCTGAGCCTTGGCAAAGAGTCGGGTGGGACTTGGCTTCAGCTTATGTGCTGCGCCAGCTCACAGTCCTGTCCCATATTTTGGATGAGGCTGTCAGAATCCAAATATCAATGATAAAAGTTGTAGATGAGCGAGGTATTAGTGATTCTGTTTGGAAATGTTCTAATGATAATAGAATGGTTTTCAAAAATGAATAGAAATCCTACAGTAAAAGTGAATGGCTTTTGGAATGTTTGCGAACAAAATGCATAGTTCCGAAGAGATAGAAATTCCAAAAGGATTCTATCTCATGGATTGAATGAACTTTGCAGTTCATGTCGATCACAACCAATGATTTCACATTCTTATGAAGTGTGTTTGAATTAATGTAAGTAGAGTTAAAGTGCTCACTAAAATGTGAAGTTGTTGTTCAAGGTGAGTTTACGATGAGTTGGCAAGTTTGAGTAGAACAATCAAGTAGACATACAATAATTGAACTAGGGAACATACATGCGAATGTGTTTAGCTATATACCGAAGGGTTTGGAAGAGAAAGCGAATGAGAATGAGTCCATGAGAATCAGAAAATAGCTAAGGTACATGTATACTAATTAAAGGCCATAGAAAACAAAGAACAAGGATGGAAGGAAAATTGTGAATGAAGAAAAGGATAATAGACTATCACCAACTCCTGAAACATGTTTCCGAATCATGTGGCTCTTCAGGTAGGGGTATCCATGCATAAATCTTTCGGAGAGTAATTATGAGAGTCTAGAATGTTCATATCATTAAGTCTGATGATATGGAATGTCATTGCAAGCTTTGAGCGAATATGAATAACTCAATCAATAATTTTATGATGAAAGATGGGGATAGTGATGGGGATAGTCAGGGTGGTTCTTTTCTAAAAAAAGAATATGATTGGACCTGACCAATGATTGTTTCACAAGGATTGTTTCATTAGATGGAGTGTTTGAGTCGAAGTGATAGATAAAAGAGTAGTTGGATGAAAGTGATGGGAGTCTGGGAATGTTGCTTTGGACTTTGTACAAAATGCTTCAGAAGGATTGGTTCAGAACGAGGATGATATGAATGGAATGTCCAAATTGTGATCGTGACAGAGGCCTGAGGTCACCCAAAGTTCAGACGTGACCTTTAGCAAAGGGAATGAAGGAGTGTAGGGATTAAAGGTGGAAGTATATTGGGTATCTTAGTTGATATCAGAACTGGCTTCCATGTACATGAATGAGTAGCTTATATACGAGGGGTTTCAGGGATCGGGGACCGAATGACTGAAGTCAGGGTCGTAAGCTACAAAGGGGAAGATCAAATGTGAGGTAAGAATAGGTGAAACATGGTGGTCGGGGACTTGGGCCCAAAGGTCCAAAGGCTCGGGGATTGGTCTGGGAGTAGGCTCTGACAGTATCAGAGAAATAGTAAGTTGCAATTCTAGTACTCGGTATTTGTAAGGGCAACCCTCCTAGTGCCCGTAGGTACCTAGTAGAGGGGAAATCCAAAGATATATATATGTGTAAGGATATACAGTGAAGGAACTCTCACCTAGTAGAGGGGAAATCCAAAGAGAAAAGTCTAGGGATCCCCACTACTAGTGAAAAAACTATATACGACTACCTAACGCCCAACCAGGGGCACTCCTACGCGCTGTCAACCCTGCCCGACTTCTATCCCCGACCCTGACGAAGGTCGGATGTCGGGCCGAAGGTTCAGATCAACTATTCGAGTTCTACCCTGAGGTTGGCTGAGGTTTCGGACTAGAGGCCCGAGACTTCGGGTTCATGCTTGGAGGCTTCGGACCAAGGTTCCCGTGCCTTGGACTTGTGCTTCGCATGTGTAGGGGCCTTGGAGATGGAGGGCTGGGTGAAAATAGGTTGTCCCCTGACAGTATTGCCCCCCTTAGCCTAAATTACTGCCTCAGGTTTTCTATAATAATCAATGTAATTGAAATATTTTTGTATAATTTTTGTATTTTTATTTGATGTTTCTTTGATCTTTTATTGATGTTTCTTGAATGCGCTGAATGGGTGCCAATGATATAATCTAAGCGGGTGTGTATTGAGATGTGGGGGATGCGCTGATGTGGATGCAAATTGTCAGCAATTAAAGATCACGTATGGTAACACTGGCATGCTTACATCAACCAATCTTTGTTGTATTGGAATCTAGCAATAGTTACAATGATTAGTTTAAAAGTATAAGTTGGTAAACATGTAGCTACCTTTGGTTAGATTCAGATGTAGAGACAACTTGATTTTTCTTTGCAGAAAACTGGGGTGTTGCCAGTTGAGGCAAATCTTCATCTGTATATTCTTCTGCAATTGGCCAGAAACTGCCAAAAAAATATAAAGTAGGTCATAATTTTTGTAACTTGGTAATGAACCTGCTTTGGATCACGAGTGAACATCTTTGAACCTGTATTGATTTTGAACGATGTAGATCTATATCTAAACAAATTAAATGAATATGTCTATAAGTCCCTCATAGGAGTAATTGTATGTCTTACATCATGGGAGTACACTTCTTGGTTCCCTTCCCGATGGATGGTTTACCCAACACTTTCCTATAGATTACATGTTACTCAAGTTTATAGTTAGATAAAATGGGCTCATTAGAAGGGGGGGAGGGTTGTTTCCCAGGAGATGATGCTGTCCACCTTCAAAGCTTCTTCAACAATTGTTTTGACTTGGTTGTTTTCATGTCATCAAAAATTAACCTTTGCATATATAAACAAAATAGATTGATTTACCTTGCTGATCATCATCCTCAGACTCTCCTTCCTCCACCTCCACCTCTTCTTCTTCTTCATCACTCTCTTGATCAGCAACCTCCTCCTCCTCCTCCTCCTCCTCCTCCTCCTCCTCCTCCTCATAATCATCATCATCATCATTATCTTCCTCCATATCAACATCTTCTCCCTCACTTCCTTCAGTGGCTTCTAACAAAACATAAGGATTCTTCTTATTCTTTGTCAATGGCTTGCCCTTAGATATATATATACGCATAATTATCAATGTCATGCTAAGAGATATTAATACTCACATTGCAAGCTCTTGATCAAATTTAGCAACAACACCTTGTTTATCAGAATTTCCAGATGGACTGAGAAATATAGTAAATCCAAATGATACAAACATAAAATATGTGTAGTGGCTGCTTACTCAAGGAAGGGGTTAATTTTTTAGGACATCAACATTTACTTCTAATGATGTAAAGTCATGTCATGTAAATGGAGTCAATGCAGACGTAATTAGAAAGTCAACATACAGAGAAATCAGCTGACATGTGATCATTTGCCAAAGCCAGTTTAGACTGTTTCTTTTGAAGGACCATTGCCTGATACCAGGCATTGGAACCCCTGAGCAGTGCCTTGTTGTCACGAATTTGCTGGAGTCATTCTTGAAACTATTCCTCACAAGATGGTGACCAATAACCGACATTGAGACCACTTTGCTGCCAGGCGGTTGGATTTGGCCACCATGAGACAGCACTCGTCTGATTAGCATACTCTTGAAGAATGTCAGCATATAGAGAATGCAATCGAGTAGAAAATACTTATGAGTCGAGATTGTGTACACACAGCATATGAATCCAATCTCATCCTCTGTAAGACAATCATCCCAAAATTCATAAGGACCAGGAGGACGTAAAACATTACCCTCATCGAAGACCTCATCTGTAGGACCAATGAGGACATCCTCAAAGTTCACATGAGCAACAGCTAAGTGCCAAATTATTCCTCCCTGCATCAGTGCCAAATGAGCACGAGGATGATGGAAAAATGAGTTTCATGCCCCTTCATATGTGATATAATTGACTGCCATAGGGACATAATTTTTAGGACGCCATCCAAGCCCAATGTTCATCTCAGGTGGTGGTCGAGGCACATTTTCTGTCATGGCACATCTGAATGGGATGCCCCTGTTCATAAAGTAGATGGCTATTCTGTCACGCCAGATAAAGTCGAGTTGCATACACTCAAGTGCAGTAGCTAATAAAGAATGAAATGGAAATTTTTATCTATTTTATTTTATTTTATTTGTGATGTTTTTGATGTTTCCTTCAAGTTTGCTTGAGGCGGCTCTTAAGCGCCTAAAGTGTAATCTAAGCGAGATATAAATTCTAGCGCGGGGGATGCGCTGATGCGGGAGCAAAATGTAAGCGCTTAAAGTTCGCGTACAGTGACGCGAGCTGTAGATAGAGAGATAACTGTAACTTAACGGTTTTGAGATGAACTATAGGTTCAATAGAATGCTTGAATTGATGATGAACGGCCGGTGACGATTCGTTAACAAAGCAAGCGATGTTGAGATATCAAGCAAAGATATAGAGACTGTTCTGAGACTGTGGAGGTTATACTGCCTTAGATTCTGGAGAAATTTACAAGCGTACTTATAGGGAGAGCTAGCTAGTAATTGTCCTTTGTGTTCCCAAGAAGAATATTGGGGCGATGGAGTGATTCTGGGGTTGCAGACTACATGAGGGAAAGAATGCACAAAAAATGTACTAAAACATGTTAAAAATATCTGAAACTGATCGTGAGGTGGTAGGAGTTGTGGATCATGTGTTTCACTACTATACTGAGTCAAAAGAACAAGAAAAACAATGACAGAAATCCTGAAACTCCATTTCGAAGCTTTGGGCGCTTGTTTAAATGAAATCGAAGCGATCGGCTTCGTTCGTGGATCGGCGACGATAGGGGTGATCCGGAATGGAAATAGGAGTGTTGTAAGAGTTGCTAGAAGTGTTTCAAAGCCACGCGGGGCTCGATCAGTGGCTATTGGAGCCCGTTCGTGTCTGAAGCGCATATATGCGCACGTTTGTCCCTGCATAGGCCGGGGATCGTTGCCCGAGTAGTCCTAGAAATGTAAACAGATTGTGTCCTAAGGCCTGAGGCCTTGGGTTCTCATTAGTGTATGTTTTTATGGATTTTTATTGTTTTTATTCTATGCTGCACTACTGATGCATCAGTAGATTATGTAATGTAGAGCCGCGTGATAACAGAAAATGGAATAATAAAATAACAGTAGCCACACTACCAACCATAAGAAGCCACTTTGATTGCTCTTGAGGGCCTGCCTTAGGCTCCAAAATATACCATACCGGGCTCAAGATAGGATCAACAGTGGTTACAGTGATACCACACTCACAAGTACACAGTGGTTGTGGACTGGAGTCACAGAGGTCAGACAATTTGCCAGGGGGTGTGACACTGTCAAGCAGCAAGTGTACAAAGTCACTTATAGGCACCCTGTCATCCTCATTGACAGGAGTAGTCAAGTCCGCAAGGATAATCCAAATTTTCTTCCAAGACCAATGAGTGTCAACACATTTCTGGTATATGGCCTCCCTGCTAGACCTCCAGGAAAAATCATATCATCTCAGAAGGCATCTTGACAGGGAATCCAACTCTCCAAGAGTAGAAGAGTGTTCAGGGATCTCAGCTGAATCCATGGCCAATGAAGTGGAGATTTCATTCAGCCAGATATTGGCAGGAGGAGGGATTATACGAGTAGGTTTGATCATGCCAAACTGATATTCAATATCAGCATCCCATCAAAAATATCCCCTTCATCAGCATTGAAATGATTGTCATAAAGATCCTGATCAATGACCTTATTATCGGTGCTCAGGGGGTCAAATTCACTGCAGAGATCCCACTCATAGTTGAAGCCATTATATCGATGCTGAGTAGGTTTATACAAGTCCCACCATTGATTGACTTCAGCCTGGGATATCTTTGTATGTAAACGAGTACCATTATCATCAACCCAAGCATAGACAGTGTCCTTTTTATTTGGATGCTGGAGGCGATGAGCATTATCTTCACGAGCCACTCTGCTTTGCTTCTTCACTCTCACACTCCATTTTTTGAATGCAATGGAGATCTTCCCTGGCAAGAAACTGTTGCCAAGTCTCACCAGGTTTCTGACAGCTTCCAGGGAGGGGCTGCCATCAATGCAATATATCCTCAACCTCCTCAAATGATTGTGGGCATGCAGAGTCGCTTGTAGCAACATTTACTTCGTCAGGGGTAAGATGATACAAGTCTGGCCTCCTGTTTTCATAGAGGTCATTGTTTGCCTTTCCCAAAAAAAAAAAAAAACCGGAACATAATCATGCATCATTGGATATAAGAGATGAAGGAACAGACAGGTAGGAACATGCCCGATAACACCAATGCGGCGGTTTGAGGGTGAGAAGTTGCAAACCAAAGACTGAGTGCATGCAAACATCCAGGAAACACATTGTACTTTTTTTCAAGAAGCTCAACCCAATAAGGGATTTCTCTGATAACCTCAGGTTTGGGGTATTTGTAGATTGAAACTGCCATGGAATATATTGTTAAAATATGAGGACCTAGAAGACTATCTCAGTCTCTTGGAAAAGAGCTCTATTAGAAAAAGTTAACTACCTAGAAGACTATCTAAAAGAATAGTTAACAATTGTTTAGAATATGGAAATAAGTTTGAACTCATACCTCAGTCTCTTGGAAAAGAGCTGAGGTCACAGAGTTACACAACTGTGAAACATAGAGGTAAATTCAAACTCCACAGGTAAGAGGAAGAGATATTTGGGCTGAATATCAGAATGTTAACACATATCACCATAGTTAATCTATTGCTAGATTGGTTTTTGGTAACGTTTCAGGATTGCATGGATGTTGATCGCTGGCTATGTGAGCCCGTTCGTCTCCGAACACATGTATGTGGTTGTTTGTGCTTGTGTGGGCTCGGGGATGCTTCACCGGTTGATTCTAAAAATGTAAACAAAATGTTTTCTAAGGCTAAGAGCCTTGAATTGAAATTAGTAATGTTTTTGTGGTTATTTTCTATTTTATTCAGTTCTGAGGTGGCTCTGCTGATCCATCAGATGGATTATGTAATCCAATGTTCGCAGGGTGGATGAATAATAATAACATCCAACCCCCAGCCACATTCATAGCATTTTATCAGAATGGTATGCGTTTTATAGGCAAGTCATCCAAAACTTTCACTGCTAAAGGAGACAGCAGTGAGTGTATATGCCAGTTGTGGGAAGGCATTCATTGACCACTGCATAGTACTCATCTGCTTTGGTGGTGCATGCTCAATGTCCACCAAGTATTGTTCTGTATAAGTCAGGAGCGATGGCATATACTCGGCATTAGGCAAGGTGAAGACTAAGTCTTCACAAACAAAGACATTAAGTGGATCCTAAAATATACACAAAAGTGAGATATGGATATAATCAACACAAACAGAAACATATGTACATGAGTGGATGAAGACACCATTGATGTACAAGAGAATTCACAGAAGGGATAGACAACATCAGTACGACAGGGAACAGATGAGGATTAATGAGAAATGAGAAAAGAATTTTATTTATTTTATTTTTGATTTATTTGATTTGTTTTAATGATTTTCTTTGAGTTTGCTTGAGGCAGCTCTTAAGCGCCTAAAAGATGATCTAAGCGGTGTGTGAATTCTAGTGCGGGAGATGCGCTGATGCGGAATCAAATGTCAGCGCTTAAAGTTCGCGTACAGTGACGCGAGCTGTAGATAGAGAGATAACTGCAACTTAACAGGTTTGAGATAGACAATAGATTCAATAGAATGCTTGAATTGATGACGAACGGCCGGTGACGATTTGTTAACAAAACAAGCGATGTTGAGATATCAAGCAAAGATGTGGAGACTGTTCTAAGACTGTAGAGGTTATACTGCCTTAGATTCTGGAGAAATTTACAAGCGTACTTATAGGGAGAGCTAGCTAGTAATTGTCCTTTGTGTTCCCAAGAAGAATATTGGGGCGATGGAGTGATTCTGGGGTTGCAGACTACATGAGGGAAAGAATGCACAAAAAATGTACTAAAACATGTTTAAAATATCTGAAACTGATCGTGAGGTGGTAGGAGTTGTGGATCATGTGTTTCACTACTATACTGAGTCAAAAGAACAAGAAAAACAATGACAGAAAATCCTGAAACTCCATTTCGAAGCTTTGGGCGCTTGTTTAAATGAAATCGAAGCGATCGGCTTCGTTCGTGGATCGGCGACGATAGGGGTGATCAGGAATGGAAATGAGAGTGTTGTAAGAGTTGATAGAAGTGTTTCAAAGCCACGTGGGGCTCGATCGGTGGCTATAGGAGCCCGTTCGTGTCCGAAGCACATATATGCGCACGTTTGTCCCTGCATAGGCCGGGGATCGTTGGCCGAGTAGTCCTAGAAATGTAAACAGATTATATCCTAAGGCCCGAGGCCTTGGATTCTCATTAGTAGAATTTTTTATGGAGTTTTATTGTTTTTATTCTATGCGGCGCTACTGATGCATCAGTAGATTACGTAATGTAATAGTCGCGCGGTAAATAGATAGTGAAATAACAAGGATGAGGGGGGTGGCAAGATGGGAACCTGAGGAGGGAATCACGATGTAGAGTGTTAATTGTAAGAGTGCGAAGTGTTATTATTTATCTATCTGCTGTGCGAACTCTGCATTACATAATCTACTGATGCATCAGAGGTGCCGCCTAGAATAAAATCAGAAAAACAATATAAAAACACCACCAATTTCAATTCAAGGCTTAAAACCTTAGAATATATTCTGTTTACATTTTTAGACTCAATCGGCGATACATCCCTGAGGCCACGCAAGCACGAACGTGCACATATATGCGCTTCGGACACGAACGGGCTCAAATAGCCACCAATCGACCCCCACATGGCTCTGAAACACATCCAATCACACATAGGGCAACATATCTTCTATTTCAACTAGCCCCTATCGTCACTGATCCCTGAACGAAGCTGATCGCTTCCTTTTCATTTAAACAAGTGCTTGGAGCTTCGAAATGGAGTTTCAGAAATTTTCTCCATTTTTTTCTTTGTTATTTCTGCTGAATATATTCGTTAATTGAATGATCTGTAATTCCTACAGCATACTGATCGGTTTCAGATGCTTTAGACAAGTTTTTGTACATTTTTGTGCATTCCACCCCTCATGTAGACTGCAACCCCAGAATCGCTCCATCGCCCCATTATTTTTCTTGGAAACACAAAGGACAATCACTAGCTAGCTTTTCACTTAAATACACTTGTAATTCTCGTCACAATTCAAGGCAGTAAAACTCCACAAAATCCCCTGTTATCTGAATCAATCACTCTATATCTCTACAACCACTTCTTTGCTAGCAAATTGTCACCGGCCGTTTGCTTTCAATTCAAGTGAACTATTAGACTCAATCTATATCTCAATTTTGTTAAGTTTACACTGTTATCTCTGTTACAAGCTCGCATCAGTGTATGCGAACGCATCAGCGCATCCTCTGCATCACAATACATTTTTTGGCTAGATTATCAAGCAAGCGCTTAAAGCTCGCACTGAACAAAAGTTGCACAAAATCAAAAACAACATAAAATAAAATAGATAAAAATCCAAATTTATTTTCTTATTACGAAGGAGGCCAGATGATTACACAGGCAACCGCAGTGTAGAGAGCTTATGACTTGTGAAAATGAATGATGGTAATCACTGCATTGAATGCTGGTGACATGGAAGGTAGACCAAGGAAGAGGGAAGTTACTGCGTTGAATGCTGGTGACATGGAAGGTAGACCAAGGAATAGGGAAGTTGCTGCATACAATGCTGGTGACTGACATTGATGGTGGCTGTGAGAAGAAGGAAAAGCAAATTTTCAGTCTCCAACCAAAAATTAATGATCAACCCCAAACAAGTTTCAATTTTTGAACCTAAATTGCTGACATATTGGGGTCTGACAGCGCCTCTAATTTTATCCTTCACCTCACCTGCAGTCTACACTAGCAAGCTCATTTACATCCTCTCGCCAGTTGCCAGCATTGTATGCAGCGACTTCCCTCCTGTCAGTCACCAGCCTTATATGTGCTGACATCCCTCTTGCCAGTTGCCAGCATTGTACACAGCAACTTCCCTCTTGTCAGTGGCCAGCCTTGTATGCACCAATATCCCTCTCACCAGTCGCAGCATTGTACACAGTGACTTCCCTCTCGTCAGTCGCCAGCTTTGTATACACCAACATCCCTCTCGCCAGTTGCCAGCATTGTATACAGCAACTTCCCTCTCATCAGTTGCCAGCCTTGTATGTGCTGACATCCCTCTCGCCAGTTGCCAGTGTTGTATGCAGCAACTTCCCTCTTGCCAGTTGCCAGTGTTGTACACAGCAACTTCCCTCTCATTAGTCGCCAGCCTTGTACACAGCAACTTCCCTCTCTCCAGTCGCCAGCCTTGTATGCAGCAACTTCCCTCTCACCAGTTGCCAGCCTTGTATGCAGCAACTTCCCTCTCGCCAGTCACCAGCCTTGTACACAGTGACTTCCCTCTCACCAGTCGCCAGCATTTTATGTCCCTCTCTCCAGTTGCCAGTGTTGTACACAGTGACTTCCCTCTTGTCAGTCGCCAGCATTGTATGTGCCAACATCCCTCTCGCCAGTTGCCAGTGTTGTATGCAGCGACTTCCCTCTTGCCAGTTGCCAGCGTTGTACACAGCAACTTCCCTCTCGCCAGTTGCCAGCCTTGTACGCAGCAACTTCCCTCTTGTCAGTCACCAGCCTTGTATGCAGCAACTGCCCTCTTGCCAGTTGCCAGCCTTGCACGCAGCAACTTACCTCCTCAGGCATCACAAGTGTTCAGTGCAGTAATGCTGCTGTCCAACTTGTATACCAGTGAGATCCATGCCCTAGCAATACACCAACCATCAATTGCATTGTTACCATCAATACTGCTGCCACTCCTGTAATCTGATAGTCCAAGCAACATCCCATATCATTCAGATCATCATTTATCATTTATTGCCTACCTCACATGGAATCCATGTCCCTTGACGTGAAGGAACCTTCCACTCTCATATGTTTTACACCTGTGATATCACCTCTAAGAATGACACTCAATCTATTGAACCCATTACTGTTGTTGATATCTCTGCTGCAACAAAACACACCACTCAGAACCATTATCACCCACTGATGACACTGAAATGAGTTCACAGATGGCAGATCATTTCTGAACCATCCCAGATCCTGGAATAGACCTCTTGGTTACATGAGTACATTGGCACCCATCTATAACTGCGAACTTGTGAACAGGAAGCAAATGTGTTCACAGGTTCTGCATCATAACCGCATCATATCTGGTCCATTGTGGATCACCGAACAGCCTGAATTCGATGGGACAGCATCTGGGGACATGCAGTAAACCCCACCCAGTCACATCTACATCAAAAAACAAATGTAAGCAATGGGTCTTATAACTTTTGTCGATTGTTCTCACTCACCAATCATCATTAACAAAACCAGATATTGCTCAAACATAACATGCATCTGAGGACTGAAAAGAATGTCATGAAAGGACATCTGGAAGTTTTCAGTAAGTCAAATTGGTTGTAAATGAAATATAATCAGACTGAGTGGCCCCTGAGGTGGATTGAGTGATAGTTAATGGATGTGTGCAATACAACATGGTGGTTTTGAATGAAGGTGACAGATGACAACAGGGGTCAGGTCTCACCTTGTTTAAGCAGAGTTCTTTGCCCATCACTACCATCACAGTTGAGACTAAAAATACAAACAATGGTGTTTTCATTCACTTCCACATAGAATACACAAATAATCCTGCATTGCAGAACCCAACAGATTCCTTAAGTGAAGCCTGTTTTTTTCCTGATACTCATGACACACACCTTTCACAATTCATGGTGTACAATGGAACAAATCCACTATGGCAACACGGTTGTGCTTATGTGTATGAGTGGAATCCTGAACCTGCCGCTCATCAGGAATACTATAACTTTGCAGCAAATCAGCATGTTACAGCCAAATTTGAGGATGACCTTTGGAAGAATGGAGAACTTCATATTAAACCATTAGAAGCTATGTTTGGTCATATTCTAGGTGAATGGTATAATATCAAACACTAATTACAAGACAATCTAACATGGTGTTAAGAACTGAATCTTAGCAGAGGCAGAGTGAAGGTGGAGACTCAATATAGAGTCGACCGAAGTTCGGGGTCGGGGGGCCGAGGGGGGCCAAGGCTCGGCGAACGGGTCG
>QMFG01000349.1:0-15279 GCA_003314545.1 Ramaria sp. MG151 | reverse complement strand
GGCCATGTCTTGATCTGTCACAAGGTTGGCCAAATATTAATAGCCTGAGGCCAAACTATCATGTTGAACTTGTT
The DNA here is from genome assembly GCA_003314545.1 of Ramaria sp. MG151. Taxonomy (NCBI): domain Eukaryota; kingdom Fungi; phylum Basidiomycota; class Agaricomycetes; order Gomphales; family Gomphaceae; genus Ramaria; species Ramaria sp. MG151. Next base: position 15,205 of record QMFG01000349.1, on the reverse strand, counting down.
TACCATCTAATCAGTCCCTAAATTACACAAAGAATGTGTGGATTGTGAAAACTTTCATTGTGTCTATGGTGAGTTCACACTGCTGATTTGTTATTATGGAGGTTATTAGCTATTTTTTGGTTAGGGGCAGAATACCCGCTCTATTTACTCCGGCCCTCAATCAACTACCCCTGAGCAATTTAGTATAAATAGTTCAATTATATACTCAAATAAAACAGTTGGTAAGAAAAGCCCAACCGCTCTATTGAGAGCCTGGATAGGTTTTGAATGTCTCAGTGTCATAGGGTTAACTAGGTCCCTATTCTCAGGTTATCGGTTCTCGGTTATCGTCTCTGTTCTCGTTGCGGCCAGCACCCACACTTGTCTCATTTTCGTCCTCTTCCATGTCTCTCACGACTTTTAAAATGATTATGATGGTGAAGCTACACCCCAACCTCAGTGATGGAAGGACGAGCAGGAGCTGCAAGCACCACAAGTAGGGACCACTTCTGGAATGCAAGCATATCTTGTCATGCTTGAAAATATTAAATCATTACTCTTCATGTGAATTGAGACCAAGACTGATGTCCAAAGCTTAATAAGCTGAGGTGCTCTATGTGTCCAGATAGTTGGAACATCGTTGTTTGAGAGATCTATGCCCTTGGCATGCATATTCAATTGCAATGTGCACTCATCTTCTAGACCAGAGCTGTCTAGGGCGGTTATATCAGTGTACCACATGCGCACAATGTTAATACTGCATAGGAGTTAAGGCAATACTGATACTCAAATCATTAGGGGTAACTGGGAGCCCATGCTAAGCACTTATCCAGTGAGCATCATGCTGCAGCATTTTTAATGCATACATCCAATCAAGGTTATCATATTCCAAATGAATCCCATTGATACACTTGCAGGAACAGTGAGAGGCCAAAGTCTAGAAAATTAATCAAACCTTCAACCACAAATGTGCTCGTCTTTGTCTTTGGTAATATTTTTTGATTGGGTCACTATATCCTCTCCAGAAATGTCTTTAGAGATTTTACCACCATCCTCAAACTGCAGATGTTACCTCTAGGAGTGTCCTAGATTGTGATCGAAGATACTGGTGCACATTGTCCCCAGATTTTGTGATATAGCCAACATTTCCCAATGCGATGAAAATTCCACTTGGTATTAGCCGTCCTTTCTCGAAGAATAAAGCCCCAAGCAGCGAAAGACTGATACCTTCATAGCCACATGTGAGAATGTCCACCAGGTACATAAGCTATAAACCATTCATGCGGTAGGGTCACCAAACCAACAGAGGACCGACTAGGCATGGATACCAAGCTCAGAGAGGGGAGCGAGAAGGTGAAGCACCCAGCGTTGGGAGGACGACGGCGATTTCGAGTCACGGAAGAGTAGTAGTGCGTGAATCTGTAAGGAGGGAGGACGGTGGCTTGAGGAGGCTGGGGGAAGCATGAGATTCGAGTCGAGAGAGTGGTTTCAAGATATGAAGATGGCTGTGATAGAGAGATTTGGGACAGAGGCGAAGAGTACCAAAATAATGTAGTGGTCAGAATTTTTCTTCAAAGGCAGTCTACGTAGCGCGGCAATGCCCGCTTGGGGCTGCCCTGGGAAGGTTGGGGTGCTGACAAAGCCATTCATGGACTCGTCATTCACGTCATTCAATTGATGGGCTACTTGGCTGTACTCTCCATCTTTGTCGCGGTTGGTTTCCCACCTGGACAAAATGTCAAGCCATGACTACGGTCCAGTCGAAGCAGTGATTTTACTTCTTCTGCATCAGCACTCCATGGCATAGGGAGGTTGCCAGTCCTAGCAGGTATTTGCGATTCAGGAGAGACATAGGTTGTCTAAATAGCACTGTGATACAGGCTCACAGCTGTGATTCTGAGGGATGAGATAATCAAGTTCATCAACTTTGTAGTTTTTAGCATGCTCATGTCTTTTGTAGCATCTTGATTGCTAGATGTGATACTGTATGCCATCTCTTCCTACACTGCCCTTTCTTTACTTACAATGCCAATGCAGATGTGGACAATGATACCCTATACTCATGTGAAGAGACGTGAATGGGATATAGGAGACAAGACTGGACGAGCGCGGGTGCTGGCCGCAACGATAGCTGAAACGAGATCTGAACCAAGAACCGAACCGAGATACTAAGACTTTACCGGGCTCTCTATAGAGCGGCTGGGCTGAAACCAACTAATTTATTCAGTATATAATCAAGCTATTTATACTAAACTATTTAGTTGAGGGCCGGTACTTCTCAGCGGCTATTTCACTTGTAACTAAAAAATAACTAAAAAACTTATTTAAAATAACACACCCCTTCAAAGATGGTGAACTCCTGGTCCTTAAGGAGACAACCATCTTTGCAACAAATAAGAATTTTTGTTACTACGCAAAGAAGAAATAACTGCTTTTCGTTACGGAGTGCGCAGACGAACGCGATCGGTGGTGACTCGGTAAAGGTAACGTGACGGGAGCGGAGGCGTGACGTAACGCGATGCGACGAGAAAATGGAGCGGCCGTGATAGCGCGGGGACGACGCTTGGCGTGATGTGATGTGACGTGGGTGTGACGCGGTAACGAAGTGCGATGTGACGCGGAGAAGCAACGGTGTGACGCGGAGAGCAACGGTGTGACGTGGCGATAAGGCGTCCTGGTGGAGTCGTGCGCGGCGATGCGACGAGCTGTGCGAGCACAATTGCGCGTTGAAATGCAAGTATGTTGCGAGTGCGTAAAGCAGGAACTTGAAGTGTGTGAGATGCGGCACAATATGGCGCGGATACGAGTGCGTGTGAGAAGGTTTCAAGTTGAGGTGCGCGGTCGTGCGTGCGCGCGATAGATTGAAGATACGAGTGCGCGCGAGGGGTAGACTCTGCGAGTGCGAGCGCGCGATCGTGCGTGCGTGTGAGAGGTCTTGCGAATGCGAGTGCGCAATTGTGCGTGTGCGCTCGAGGAGGGGATCGTGAGTGAGAGAGCGCTGAACGAGATGCGCAGGAATGAGACAAGTGTGCGGCATAGGTCGTAGCCGTCGCGTGTACGCCGTGTGCGTAGATGATATGAATAGTCGAATCGTTGTCTTGCTGGTACGGTAAGATGATGAGACTTTTAATCTGTGAAGAGACGTGAATGGGATATAGGAGACAAGACTGGACGAGCGTGGGTGCTGGCCGCAACGATAGCTGAAACGAGATCTGAACCGAGAACCGAACCGAGATACTAAGACTTTACCGGGCTCTCTATAGAGCGGCTGGGCTGAAACCAACTAATTTATTCAGTATATAATCGAGCTATTTATACTAAACTATTTAGTTGAGGGCTGGTACTTCTCAGCGGCTATTTCACTTGTAACTAAAAAATAACTAAAAAACTTATTTAAAATAACAACTCAGAGCTTGTGAAACAAAGGGATGCAGAACTGCATGTATGAAGTTACACCGTATCTGTTGCAAGATAGGAAAACTCGGACAGCGCAGGCAGCCACACGTTTACAGCTGTGAAAAGAATTTCATGGTGTCCATGGAAAGTTCACCCCGCCAATTGTGACCTCAAAGCTACTCTTCAACCTCAGTGATAAAGGGATGAGCAGCACCGATGGAGAGCTGTAGGTTCAATATGTGGGAATTACTGTTGCAATGTGTCATGTTTAAAAACCAAGAAATTATTACGAGTTGGATGAGTCAAGACAGAAACCATCTTGCCCTTGACTCAACCGTCCCTCACTGTCATACCATGTTGCATTGTTGAGCCACTGTGGTTCGCGGTTGAATGAGGTTTGAAGTTTGGTAGTAAACACCAGTGCCCCAGTGCTCCGGAGAGTTGGGGCATCGCTGTTTGAAAAGACATATACTGTGGGATCCGTTCCCTTGACATGTGATTCCTATTGAAATGTGCACTCGGTTTCCAGATCACAAGGACAAGCTTGTGAAACAAAGGAATGTAAAACCACATGTATGAAGTTGCACCGTGTCTTGTCTGTCGCAAGATAGGAAAACTTGGATAGCACAGAGACGGTCACATGTTTATAGCTCTGAAAAGAATTTTCATGGCATCTATAGAAAATTCACACTCCCAATCATGGCCTCAAAGCTACTCTTCAACCTCAGTGATGAAGGGACGAGCAGAGCTGATGGGGAGCTGTAGGCGCTGTATGTACTCACTCTTTGAATGTGAGCAGTGTGTCATGTTTGAAAAACAAGAAATTATTACTGCTTGAATGACTCAAGATGGAAACCATCTTGCACTTCACTCGACCATCCCTCACTGTAATACCATGTCGAGTTGTCGAGCCACTGCGGCTCAAGGTCAAATGATGTTTGAAATTTTGTAACAGACACTGGTGCTCCAGTGCTCTGGAGAGTTGTGTTGGTATTACAGATTATTGCAAGCTGTAGAAGCTACTTACAGTATTAGTAAGGAACTAGTATAGTAGCTTAGCTGAGTTTGTATTGGAACCTTAACATGTTTCTCCCTAATACTTCCATGCGCTAGGCTGGTTACTGCCTCTGCAGGTAGCCAGCTGCATTAGAAGTTGCAACAAGTTGGGGCATTGCCGTTTGAAAAGACATATACTGTGGGATCCATTCCCTTGGCATGTGATTCCCATTGAAAGGTGCACTCGCATCCTAGATCATGAGGACCATCCACGATCGTCAGATCAGTGTTCCAGTAGCGATAAATGCCAATAACTGTAGTGCTACCTGTCAATACTTAGTATAGGAGTTATAGAGACACTGACACTGACCGAGTCTCAAATCGTGGGGGGCGAGTGAGAGGCCATGCCTGGCAATTATCAAGTGAGCATCATTCTGCAGCAGTTTCCATGCATGTGTCTCATCGAGATTTTCATATTCTAATGTTCTCAACATGTTCACATGCACAGGGATAGTGAGAGGGTAAAGTCTAGAAATAAATTATTTTTATTGAAATGATAAAGAGAGAGTGCACTTGACTTTATCTTTCGTAAGATTTTCCAGAATGTCTCTCTACGACTTCTGCAGGGATGTCCTCGAGGTCCTCTCCACCACTGCAGAACTCCTGACTCTTGTTCCAGGAGAAAGTCCCATATTTTGCTTGCATGGGCTGATGAATGTTGTCAACAACTACAAAGTCACCTGCTTCTGTCACATAGCCAATGTCTCCCAGTGCAATTTTATCTATAGGATGGATGTATAAATCACTTGGTTCCGGCCATCCTCGCTCAAAGAATGCAGTTCCGAGCATTGGAAGGCTGATTTTGTTGGAGTTACATCCGATAATGTCAAAAAGGTTATCAGTGCCTTCCATCTTTGGTCATGAGCAACACAACAGTTCTCCGATCTGCATGGCAGGGTCTGGACCACAGAATCTATCCCTGTATAAAAATATATTCGCAAGATAGCATTGTAATGTATAACTTGTACTGACCACGGAAGGCAATCCAACATACTATAGCAAATACTGGACTATCATGATCCATCACCATGATTGCATGCATGACAAGACATCACACAACCTACCTGACCAACCACTCTATCCTCACTAGATAATTCACCGGCATATAACAACTTACATTCAAGTTGATCATGACCAGGTTGTACATTGACATAGAGACCATGGTACTTTAGAATATCAGTTGGGCTACTATCGGAGAAGGTTTATTCATTACCAGAGGCCCAGAGAGGGAGAATGTTCGCGAGTGCTGGGATTCTGTTATTATTTATCTACCTATTGCGCAATCATGGAGTACATAATCCACTGATGCTTCAGAGGTGCCATCTAGAATAAAACCAGAAAAACAACACAAAAACATCATCAATTTCAATTCAAGGCTTCATGTCTTAGAATATACTCTGTCTATATTTTTAGACTCAATCGGCAATACATCCCCAAGGCCACGCAAGCACGAATGTGTGCATATGTGCTTTGGACACAAACCAGCTCAAATAGCCACCGATCAAGCTCCACATGGCTCTGAAACACTTCCAAATGCACATACGACAATGTATTTACCATTTCAAATCACCCCTATCATCACCGATCCCCAAACGAAGCCGATCACTTCCTTTTCATTTAAACAAGCGCCCGGAGCTTCAAAATGGAGTTTCAGAACTTTTCTACATCTTTTTCGTGTTCTTTCCATCTAATAAACTTGTTGAATGCATGATATGTGTCACGATCATGATTTATGATTTGTTCCTCCGTCCAAACCGTCCAAACCATTCGAACCATCCGAACATCACATTTCCGAATCTACTCTTCGGAACCCGCTTCATCGGCAGACTTGTCACACCTACAACCCCCCAACACCTCGTCACCCATAACACCTTGAATCATCCTAGCAACATCACAAGGACCCAATCAAGAAACCAGATTCTATTATCGGCCTTCCCTCAGAAAAGAAGCACCTACACTATCCCCATCACTATCCCCATCTATTTCTAGGAACTCAATAGAAGGGTCGATTCTATGCTTCTAAAAGCTTATGGAAACAATACATACGATTCCACATGTGGACGAGTTCATCCCCGTCACTCAGGACCATCGTTTAAAGAGGTGAAACAAGGGTTCATTTATCCGAAAAGACATACAGTTCGGAAACAGGTTTCAGGGTGTGTTTCTAGTTCGTTAAACCCCTTTCTCATCCACAAGTTTCATCCCATTCTTGTTCTCTATTCATTATGGTCATTAAATAGAATACATGTACTTTAGCTACTTTTCCGATCCTTAACGGATTACTCCCCATTCGCCTTTGCCTCCGAACGTCCCAGTATATAAGTAGCACATTCGCATGTATGTTCTTTAGTTCAATTATTGCACGTCTACTTGATTGATCTGCTCAACTTAACAATTCGTCGTGAACAATCAAAAAGAGTAACTTCATTTCGAAGTAAGTTCTATAAAAACTATCACTTTAAATTTGATTACACTTCGAAAGAATGTAATCATACTGGGTGTGATCGGCGTGAACCATATGGTTCATCCGATCCACGAGATAGAATCCTTTCGGAATATCTATCTCTTTGGAACCATGCACTTCTTCGCAAACGTTCCGAAAGCCCTTCGCTTTTTCTGTAGGATTAGCTTTCGTTTTTGAACACCATTTTCCTCATATGGAAACCTTTTCAATGTTATTGCTAACAATATATTTGTTCATAACATTTAACTTTGATAATTGGATTCTGACAATATGTAATTCCCATAGCATACTGATCAGTTTCAGATGCTTTAGACAAGTTTTAGTTACAGATTTGTGCATCCCTTCCCTCATGTAGACTGCAACCCCAGAACCACTCCATTGCCCCATTATTTTTCTTAGAAATACAAAAAACAATCACTAGGTAGCTTTTCACTTAAATACACTTGTAATTCTCGTCACAATCTAAGGTAGTAAAACTCCACAAAGTCTCCTGTTATCTGAATTAATCACTCCATATCTCTGCAACCATTTCTTTGCTATCAAATCGTCACCAGCCATTTGCTTTCAATTCAAGTAAACTATTGGACTCAATCACTATCTCAAATCTGTTAAGTTTGCGCTATTATCTCTGTTATAAGCTCGCGTCAGTGTATGCGAACTTTAGGTGCTGACACTTTGCTCCCGCATCAGCGCATCTGTCAGAATTCAAATATCAGTGATAAAAGATGTAGATAAGTGTGGTGTTAGTGAATCTGTTCGGAAACGTTTCCAATGATAATAGAATGGTTTTCGAAAGTGAATAGAAATCCTACAGTAAAAGCGAATGGCTTTCGGAAGGTTTGCAAATAAAGTGCATTGTTCCGAAGAGATAGAGGTTCCAAAAGGACTCTATCTCGTGGATCGAATGAACTTTGCAGTTCATGTCGATCACAGCCAGTGACTTCACATTCTGATGAAGTGTGTTAAATATAAACAGAGTCAAAATGTGTACTCAAATATAAAGTTGTTGTTCAAGATGATTTTTGGGACGAGTTGGCACGTTTTGAGCAAAGCAATGAGGTAGATGTACAATAATTGAACTAAGAATATACATGTGAATGTGCTAGCTATATACTGAACGATTCAGAAGGAAGAGTGAATGGGAATAAGTCCGTGGGGGTCGGAAAGTAGCTAAGGTATATGTATACTAATTAAAGGCCATAGGAAACAAAGAACAAGGGTGGTAGGAAAATTGTGAATGAAGAAAAAGATTAACGGACCAACAATAACTCTTGAAACATGTTTCCGAATCACATGGCTCTTCGGGTAGAACTAACCGTCCCTAAATCCTTTGGAGGGTGATCCTTCATGAGAAATGAAATGGGAATTTTTATGTATTTTATTGTATTTTATTTGCTTTGTTTTTTGATGTTTTCTTCAAGTTTATTGCAGGCGGTCTTTAAGTGCCTATAAGATGATCTAAGCGAGATATGAATTCTAGCGTGGGGGATGCGCTGATATGGAATCAATGTGTCAGCACTTAAAGTTCGCATGCAGAGACGTGGACTTGTAGATAGGTAGATAGCTCAAACTTAATGGTTTTGGGATAAGCACTGAGTCGAATAGAGTTCTTGAAATGATGACGAACGGCCAGTTGTCACGATCACAATATGAACACCTCATCTACATCATTGTCCTTCCAAACCAATGCTTCCGAATGGATCTTCCGAATTCCGAATCACCCTTGCATCAATGCTTCACATACATTTGATCCGGTCACCCAATGCAGTTCAGGAAACCCTCCATGAAGTTTAGTGAAACAATCAATAATCAGGTCCGATCATAATCTTTTCTGGAAAAGAAGCACCCTGACTATCCCCATCACTATCCCCATCTTTTCCAATGAACTCATTGATTGAGTTGTTTCTATTGTGTGGAAGCTTGCGATGACATTCCATATCATTATGTTCTATGGTATGAATGTTCTAGACCCTCAGGATGACCCTCCGAAGGATTTAGGGACGGTTAGTTCTACCCGAAGAGCCATGCAATTCGGAAACATGTTTCAAGAGTTATTATGGGTCCGTTAATCTTTTCTCTTCATTCACAATTTTCCTACCACCCTTTTTCCTTGTTTCCTATGACCTTTAATTAGTATACATGTACCTTGACTACTTCCCAACCATCACGGACTCATTCCCATTCGCTCTTTCTTCCGAATGGTTCAGTATATAGGCTAGCACATTCGCATGTACATTCCCTAGTTCAATTATCATATGTCAACTTGATTTTCTACTCACACTTGCCAAAATCGCTCCCAACTCAACTTCACCAACAACTGTACAGTTTTTGAGTAAGCCCTTCAATTCAACTTTTATTAGTTAAATCTACTTCACGGAATGTAAGATCATTGGCTGTGATCGACATGAACTGCAAAGTTCATTCGATTCACGAGATAGAATCCTTTCGGAACCTCTATCTCTTCGGAACCATGCACTTCATTCGCAGACGTTCCGAAAGTCATTCGCTTTTACTGTAGGATTTCCCTTTGCTTTCCAAAACCATTCTATTACTATTAGGAATGTTTCCGAACACTTTTACTAATTCAACATCTATCCACAACATCTATTGCTATTATTTGGATTCTGACACCAGTGACGATTTGTAACAAAACAAGAGTTGCAAAGATATCAAGCAAAGATGTGGAGATTGTAACAGAGATGTGGAGGTTATACTGCCTTAGATTCTGGAGAAAATTACAAGCGTACTTATAGTGAGAGCTAGCTAATAATAGTCCTTTGTGTTTCCAAGAAGAATATTGGGGTGATGGAGCGATTCTGGGGTTGCAGTCTATATGAGGGGCAAAATGCACAAAGTGGTACTAAAGACATGTTTAAAACTTCTGAAACCGATCATGGTGTGATAGGAAATGTGGATCATGTATCCAGGGAATATATTCAAGTGAAAAGAACAAGAAAAATGCTCAGGATGAGCTGAAACTTCATTTCGAAGCTCTCGGGTGCTTGATTATATGAAATCAAAGCGATCAGCTTTGTGCGGGGATCGGTGATGATAGGGGTGATTGGAATCAGTAGATATGTTGCCGTGTAAGTCCCTGAAAGTGTTTCAGAGTCGCGTGGAGCTCTATCAGTGGCTATCATAGCCCGTTCGTGTCCGAAGCGCGTATATGTGCATGTTCATCCCTGCATAGACTTGGAATTGTTGGCCAAGTAGTCCTAAAGATGTAAACAAAGTCTATTCTGAGGCCCAAGGCCTTGAGTTATCATTAGTGATAGTTTTTATACTGTTATTGTGTTTTCTTGTGCCCGGCGCTACTGATGTATCAGTAGATTACATAATGTAATGTAACCACGGTAAATAGGTAGTAAAATAACAATCCTGAGGGTCTAGAACATTCATATCATAGAGTATGATGATCTGGAATGTCATCACAAGCTTCCACACAATAGAAATAACTCAATCAATGAGTTCATTAGAAAAGATGGGGATAGTGATGGGGATAGTCAGGGTGCTTCTTTTCCAGAAAAGATTATGATTGGACCTGTTTATTGATTGTTTCAATAAACACTTCATGGAGTGATTCCTGAACTGGATTGGGTGACCGGATCAAATGTGTGCGAAGTATTGAGGCAAGGGTGATTTGGGATTTGGAAGATCCATTTGGAAAGATTGGCTCAGAAGGACAATGATATAGACAAGGTGTCCATATTGTGATCATGACAATCCCCCGCATCACAATACATTTTTTGGTTAGATTATCAAGCAAGCGCTTAAAGCTCACGCCAAACAAAATTGAACAAAATCAAAAACAAATACAAAATAAAATAAATAAAATTCCCAATTTATTTTCTTATTAGATTCCACCAAGGCCTGTTATGTGTTATTAAAAATTTATTCAAAGAATATGACTTCTGAGTATTTTGACAGATGACCGCTGTTTGTATGAGTGTATCAATGACATATAGCTTGACATGAACAATGACAAACCATATCAAATAATCCAAAAATAGCCACCATGGGGTTTGATGATACTGTTCGTCTAAGCCAAGTACCAAGTGGCTCAAAATGACCACCAGACAAGTGGTACACTTGGAATGGGATGCTGGCTGCCACTCTGCTTGCCCTAACAAGCTGCAATATTGAGGAATTCCTGAGAATACAGAACAAGTCAGCCTCTGGCACATTTACCAGCCAGCCACGCCTCACAGAATTTGTTTGCATAAAGCAATGTCTTTCTCAAACTACAAAATGATGAAAAGCAGTCTGAAATCCCACAAAAGGAAAGCATACCGCATATGTATGTGCTGTGGAATGCACAGCATGGTAACCTTTCACCAGGGCTAGACAATTGTCCCGGTGTTTCACCTTATGAAGCTTGATGGTAACAGTAGTCTCAGAGGAATTTGGTTGTGCACGTAATCTGATGTTATATGTTCGGATGGTCTGAAGGATATCGATGTCATCGCATATGAAGGTGAGTAGCTATATCAAAAAATTCAATACACGGCACACTTGGATAATATGATAATACATGCATCAGGATCATTCCCACCCGGGGACGTTGCATAAGTGTTCCGTCGGGATATCTCTTCAAGGTGCATAACTGCACAAAAAGTTTCACTTGCCGATTGGCCAATATTCTGAAGCTGCAAAGACCCTGAAATATCTGAACAGCAGTAGCAATAGAAATTGGACTCACTTCCACCACCATATCCACCCCTAGCAGCAACTGAATCATTAGGATGAGGAATGGCTTTATGATATGTCAGTTTCAACTCACTAGGATGGAGTGCCGTGCATCTGAAAGGTGTTTTTCCAGTATTGTGATCGCAGCATCACGATCTCCCGAGTTGATCAGAGACATCATAGACGACGAGGAGGTATACCGTTTCACAGCCTTAAGAACTTCATGTAAAATCCTTCCATCACATAGGACATATCAATCCAGCGGTGTACCCCACACCAGGAGAAGTACTCATGCTTCAAACTCATCCAGTTTACTCTTCAGACCGAGCGGCATGCTGTCCCACTTGCCTTGCATGTTCTCCGCAATGCTCACAAGAGTATCTGCAGCGAGGTGTGCTAGATACTGGAGCCTAGCCGTATTCCGCTTCGAAACCTAAGAAATCCAAACGAAATTGGTGAACAATCCAATGTTCCTCAAGTTGGAATACCTGAGCCATCTGGATAATCTGGATTGCAACCCTGAAAGCGATACTGAGCCCTGGAACGAGCGGTGCTGTCTCTCCCAAGTGAAGGATATCGGTTGTGATGTTCATAGTTTGAGGAGTACAGCGGTAGAAAGAGTTGTGAAGTTAGTTGTGGGATGGCTGGGGCTAGATGAGAGCTCAAGATAGCTGTGCCACAGGTAGCGCTGGGAAAACACAGCATGCCTCGCTAACATCTTTTAAGGACTGCAGCTGTCCGGTTGAATCCGACCTGTCAAAGATAGGTTAGAGTTCACTCTTATGGATGTGACGAAGGAAATTTGGCAAACAAAAATGAAAGCGACAGTGAACCCTGGAACAACCGATACCTCTTCCAAACAGGGAAAATCAGCTACGGTGTTCATGGTCTGTGAGAAGTATAGTGGTAAAAGAGTTGGTGACTGCAGCTATATGACGGCTCAGGATAGCTGTATATAGCACTGCGAATACACAGCATGCCTCATGAATGACTCGTAAGGACCGCATCTGTCCAGTTAAACCCGAGATAGGTTAGAGTTCACTCTTGAAGATGTGATGAAGGCATTTTGGCAATCAAAAGTACTAACAAATCTATATAAACTTCAATTCCTTTGCGAATTGAGGCACATCTTCCAGCAGCAACTCATCTCGCACGATCTTACAAATTTCTAATATGCAGGAATGTGTACGTCCATACAGCCGTCAAGGCACAAGCATAGCTACAGAGATGGGGAACAGCAAACAAGAATATAACTTTACATGGGGAGAGGGGACAAATATACAACCTTTGAGGTTAAACTTTATGTATCAAGGCCTTCTTTGTTGGTCTGACTGTTTGTAGGAGGGCAACACCTAATAAGAAAAGAGATTTGAATATTTATTCTATTTTATTTTGTATTTGTTTGAGTTTTATTTGAATTTTATTGAAGTGCTTCAAAGCGGCTTTCAAGCACTTGTTCGATAATCTAAGCGGAGTTGAATTGAGATGTGGGGGATACGCTGATGCGGGAGCAAAGTTTCAGTGCTAAAAGTTCACGTACACTGACGCGAGACTTGTCGATAGAAACAGAACTCAAACTTAACAAAATTGAGATAGTCCTTGGGTCGTATAGATGACTTGAATAGAAAGCAAATGGCCAGTGACGATTTGCTAGCAAAGAAGTGGTTGTAGAGATATAGAGCGATAGATTCAGATAACAGGAGACTTGTGGAGTTTTTACTGCCCTTGTTTATACCAAGAAATACAAGTGTACTTATAGGAAAAGCTAGCTACTGATAGTCCTTTGTGAATCAAGTAGAAATAAGAGGGTGATGTTGCAATCTACATGAGAGATGGAATGCACAAATATGTAACTAAAACCTATCTAAAGCACCTGAAACCATTCAGTGTGCTATGGGAATTACAGATCATGCATTCAACAATTATATTCAAAGGAAAGAACAAGAGAAAAGTGATTGAAAACTTCTGAAACTCCATTTAAAAGCTTCAGGCACTTGTTTAAATTAAATGGAAGCGATCGGCTTCATTTGGGGATCAGTGATGATAAGGGTGATCCAAAATGGTAGATAGAACATCTGATTCATATTTGAAAGTGTTTCAAAGCCATGTGGTGCTCGATCGGTGGCTGTCTGAGCCTGTTTGTGTCCGAAGTATATGTATGCACATGTTCATGCTTGCATGGCCTTGGGATGTATCGCCGGTTGGTTCTAAAAATATAATCTAAAGCCTGAGGCTTTGAATTGTCATCAGTAATGTTTTTATGTTGTTTTTCTGTTGTATTCTAGACGGCACTACTGATCCATCAGTAGATTACGTAATCTAGGATCGCATGGTAGAATTGATAATAATAACAACACCCAATATAGAGATGCTGGAGGATAGAAGTCTGGTCAAGAATGAAGTTATTTTCCGGACTGAAGTTCCGGTGAAAAGTGCAAGTTGCAAGAGTTGCGTGACAGAGTGTTCGATTAATGGGAGGAATGAGTGTTGCTGCAGGTGTGAGGACATAGTGGTGTTTCCTCTGTTCTGGACCTATGCTTATAATTTGTGGAGTTTTCACTCGCTCGTCAGGCATCGTGACTGCGTATGATTCCGTCCTCAAGATATCAGATTGCATTGAGAGGGTGATCTGGTGGTATGGGTAGTTTTTTTTTGGGATCGTTTAGTCAAATCTAGATTGTAGAAAAAGATCTGTGACGACGATGGGAAAGCGGAAGGACGATCCGAGGGCAGCGAAGAACAGAAATGGAACGAAGTTCGTTGTGCTAGCATCCAACTCATAAAATAGTATGGGTGACAAGGAGCAACACAAGACCACGCATGGGTACCAAGCACAGAGAGGGGAGCGAGACGCGCATGGGCACTCAACACCAGAGGAAGTTCATTGACACTCAGCGTCAGCAGTACGACGATTTCCAGTCATAGAAGAGTGGGAAAGGAGGTAATGCTGTGTCCGTAGTACCTGTATCAACATATTTGGCTGGCAGTGGTGGAATAGATACCAAGTTTTATCCCTTATTTCTAGCGGGTAGAATGTGTTACATACACCGAGAAGTTTATCATATATCTGGGATAACCGATATGACGGTAGTGAAAGGATTGACTTGGAGTGGTTATGTTGTAAGCTAGCTCCGCCCAACGTAGGTACCCCAAGAGCTCCTGGAGTGTTGATTTCATCATAGCAAGACGAGAATCTGTATAAGGTCATCAGGTCATCAGAGCCGGGCTTCCTGCTCCAGAATTCTGGTTTCTGTACCGCCCGACTCTCGAACATCCAAACCAAATTCAGAGTGAGTATCCCATGTCAAGGAGGCTGTAATGTGTCAGGGTAGAGACGAGACAAGAGAACAGCTGGAATTGTGTGCGAGTATGGAGCATATAAGGCAACTGTGTCCTGTTATTATTTATCTATCTACTGCGCAATCTATGATTACATAATCCACTGATGCATCAGAGACACCATCTCAAATAAAATCAAAAAAAAAAACAATATAAAAACATTACTAACCACGATTCAATACTTTAGGCTTTAGAATAAATTCTGTTTATATTTTTAGAATCAACCAGTGAAACATCCCTGAACTTGTTGGGGATCACCTAAAAAATGAATTCTTTCCAAATGTT